>JABFOV010000161.1:0-27684 GCA_022817685.1 Aradophagus sp. ZL-2020
CAAGTGTAGACATGAGGTGACTCATCACAGTCGACGACTTTCCACATGTTGTAATTCTACAATTACAACTATAATATATATACGCTTCTACTTTACATTTGTTTTTTTTTTTTATTTATTTTTATTTTATAATATTGCAAACAACAACACATTTAATTAATTATTTTGGGGGAAAGAAATTTGAAAATTTTCATTTAATTTAAAATTTTTTTTTTTTTTTTTTTTTTTTTTTTTTTTTTTTTTTTTTTGTAAGATATTTGCTATCAGAGATATATTTTTGGAACATTTATAGAAATATTCTGCAAATTTTTCTTATACATATTTTTGAAAAACTACAGTCGTTATTCAGACACAAATATTTGTTGTTTACAAAATACATTACAAAGGATCGAGATCGAATGTATTACGTAAACTGAACAATAGTTCTTACGATTGCCTTTTACACGATGTTGATTATTTGTGCTTCGAGTATCTGGAAAGATTTGAATGGAGCCACCATAGAAAATATGTCAATCAAGTAGAGACCCCAATATACGCTTCGTCCAGTAAAGTCACATCTGTTACTAAATCTTGTTAGATCCACTAACAAGATACGTCGACAAATTCGTATTCCAGATTTCGCAATTTACGTCAATTTTTCGAAATACGATAGTGGCAGAATTATTTGATATTCTTCGTATAATTGAACTTACGTAAAATTAATATGATGGATTTTCTCAAAAAAAAAAAAAAAAACGAAAAAATATCTTTTGTTTTATTTTCAGTATATATAGTATATTTTTTAACAAAACTGTTTGACTTCACTTGAAACATCAAAATTCAAAGAATGTGATTTTATCTTATTCTTAATTTTGTTCCTCATATTATACCTTTAAAACAATATACAGTACCAGTATATTATTAATGTATACAACATGGAACATCTCCGTAAAACATTAATCATTCGTCTTCATCATAATTCTCATTAATTTATAAAAGATCGTTATTACGAACATTGTAAATTTTTCCACTCCAATTTAAAAACTGCAAATGCTTTGATTAATAGAACGGCGTGTACGTTTTAATTTTCACCTTTGTCAGAATTTGCCGTGACGACGTTTTTAATTCTCCGTTACACCATTCTTCCATATCGCCTTTCTGCGTCTACACTATCGAAATAAACGAACTTTTACAAAAATCACCTGCAAATGGATCTCGCCAATATGTGACAAAATAATTGAATCCCCGTGTTACTCAACAATAATTAATTAGATAATCTACACTTTTCACTCAAACCCAACTTAAAATGCATCCGATGCAAACTTCAATTAACCGCATTTTAACATAATCGAGTTACAATAGAATTTTATCTTTAATTACGCGGCCGGCTAAAGCGAAATCTTTGTCGCGCCGTGACAACTGACGAGGCAAACGCCGCGGCGTTTTTATCCCGCGAAAAACGTGGAAGGCAAAAAAAGCGATGATCGAGAGAACGGCAAGTCAGGGTGAGATTGAAGTCGCGATGAAGCGGGTGCAATTAGCAGCGACGTGTGATTTAGGGCGCGAGAGTTTTGCATCGAAACGATATTGACAATTCCTTGTCATCGTCTTGGATTCATTAAGACGTTTATCGGCGAAACACAGGGATCGCATTGTAGCAATTCACTTAACGCAACCAATCCGAGAATGCTCATCAGCAATTTAAAACGCCGGCCGTTACGTCCGACGAAAGAGGGAGCGTGGCATGGCGTAAAAATTGTGTAGCGCCGGTGGGAGTGTCGAGAGAAAAAAAAAAAAAAAAAAAAAGAGAGAAAAAAGTAGAAGTAAAAGACAGGCGGCGGGAGGAGCCGGCGAGGGGAAGCAAAAGAAGGACTCGTGCGGTTGTAGGAGCGGGATGGACTTATCCATTTACGAAATACTCATCGACCGCTGCTACCGCAGGGGTTTTCGGAACGCACCCAGAAAGAGATTACTCCGATTCGTTTTGGCTTGCAGATTTCAGGCTTTTCCAAGCACTTCTTCCGTTCAGCCTTCTCGGGATTTTCCTTGCGCTCCCGCATGTAAGTCCTACTGGAGGCTGTATTCGTAAGGAGGGTTGGAAATGACTAAGAACGAATCTCTATTTCAGACCGCGTGCGAAAGAATTTCGCAGCAACGAGCCACAAAGTGGAAGCGATTCCGCTGCCGTTAAAACGGTTTCCTTTTCAACTCGACGGCTCATTTTATAGTTTCGCGGTTTAACATTGGATCGTCTGTGTAGACGCAAGATTGTTTAGACTTTGTTTGGAATAATGTGCTGTAAAATGGAAATTCCGCAACACGTTTCGTTATCAAATGTAAGTGATAACATTTGAATTTATTATTTTATTTCACAAGATTATGGAATCGTTTAGTCCGCACTTGTTTTAAATCTAATACTTAAGAATTTAAGTTTTGTAATTTATCAGAAGAATTTAAATGGACAATATATACAAACAAACAAAAAGGAGAAATCAACTCTTTGATTTGACGATCATTTATTGGAAATTGCGGGAATGAAACGATAAAAATTTCGGCAATCTCGCACTGCATTGCTGCAGACTGCGAGAAAAAAAAGGTTTATCCAATTCATCAATCGTATTGTTTCAAATGGTATTTAATGAATAATTCATCACGCGTCGTTCACGAGGAACTGTCTGCGCAGAGACGTAGGCATGACCTGGATTACCCCATGTTTGTGTATATCGTTGCCATCAACTTCGCCGCGTTTGCAAATGTTAACGCACGCTTTGCCGAGCTCATATTTCGTGCGTATTCAGTGGATGTTGCGACAGAATCGTCACGTGTCAATTCGCATTATTACTATTTACCAAAGCGAGATGCCGAAGATCGATTGCGTGTGACCCTCCGTGTGGGAAAAGCCAACACAAACTCAAAATAGAGATAGATAAAGTGGCGAGCGGATCTGCTTTCGGGGCTTCCGACCCCTCGCGCGGCACCGCGGTAATCCCAGATTGACTCGTGTCACTTATTAATATTTTATGCAAACACCGTGATTTACGGTCAGAGCGATGCATTACTGCCGTGACTGTCTTTAGCGACGACGATATCGTTACGCGAAACAACGCTCTTATCTCGTCGGCTCATCGATTTATGGAGGATTAATGCTAACCGCCGACGTCTTTATTCTACGAGGACCCGCGATTAACGTAACTCGTTGTTAATCGGCATTACGGCGATCGTCAATTAGATGAGAATCGACTACTTTTTTTTCTATTGATAAATTATTCATGTGCTTAAGAAAGGACGGCGCTTATTTTCCTAGTTGTTTATTTTTGGAAACATAGAATACATTTTGACAAAAGTATTAAAAACTAATTATACATAAAACAATTCTATTTATATTTTGACGTCACAGAAGATGAAATTTAAAATTTAGTAATTTTTTCATATTAATTTTCTTTTCTCACGTAAAAATGTTCGTCTATTAATTTAAATAAACGTCCACCACAGATAACCGAACGTTAATTAAAATCGCTCTCGGTATATTAATGGACTCAAGTGTACCATCACATAATATTTCCATTACAATATAATTTAATTATGTTATATTCATAAGTAACGTTAAAATAACACAATGTTTACGAAATTGATTTTCGATGTTAAAGTATAATATGATAACCGATATTTACATTTTAAATTTAAATTGTATCGCGCAAGTGGTGCGTGCCACGCAAAAACATTCATAAGGCAATGAGTTTTAAATTTACTGTTATCGATTACAGCACTGCTTTCTTTTTATGAAAAAAAAGAAAAAAATGGAATTATATATCATTTTGCTTTAACGCGATTACAATTTCATACGCGAACCGATCAATCAAACGATATAATCTTATCATTGTTATTAATTTTTTGCAAATAATCAAAACAGGTGAGAAATCTTTTTGTAATTAAAAATTCCCGAATTGCGGGCGAGGATCACGCGGCTCAAAAAGACCTCTCAACGGCTCCAACGGGTTGCGTTTCGCTGGAATTATCAGACGATTCCGTGAATACAAGTTAATTGAATTTCGCGCAAATATGAAACAATTGCATTTTATGCAAATCCAAATCTATCGGCAAGTTCGGATTAATTATATTGCGCTCGGGCACATTTAGATGAGCCTGGGTTTTGCGAGAATCTAAATTAATTTGATCATTATCAGCGGTACGAAACTTGCGAAATTAGCCCGACACGAAAAGGCTTTATTAGCAGATGTATCGGGGTTGGCTTTTGCAAATAGTTATATCAGCAGCTGACAGGCCGCGTTGGCACGTGTCAGCTTGTGTCGCTCTTATCGTCGTTATGTGGATTCTGCCACAATGTCGTTGTGTTTCTATTATCTATAATTATATATTCTTTTTATACATATACATATATGATCTCGCGAGAGATGCGTCGTTGTTTCTCCCCCGCGAGGGAGCACGCGCGTTTGTCAATGTTTGCCAGTGTCGACACCCACCTACTTATGCAAATCATTTAATTTAGCCCCCTCCCCCCGACGCTATCCCTCCCGACTGGCGCAACCCCCCACGCCCCTTGTCTACCCTCTTCTCGACTCTCGATCGTATCTCGAAACCTATTCGTATTCATTGCTTTCGAGGGGACGAGCTGTACAAGTAACCATACGATTGCGCTTCTGTTCCCGATACCATTTCTGTTGCTTTTGTGTAAACGAAAGAAAGTCACTTCAGCATCTTTTTTACGGACTGCGCTTTTTCACTTTGCAGTTGCTTGTGTCCTGAAATTTTGTGGCCTCAGAATTGTTGTTACATGTTAAAGGCAGTCATTCTCTAACCGCCGATTTCCGCGTTGAATATCCATTCTGGAAATAATGCGCTTAGTGTTATGGACGCTCTTAAAACAGATCACAAATTAATTCTCATTTGCCCAAATTGGGGTTCGCTTGATTCGAATGAACTTTGGCTGCATCAAGAGTTCTGTTTTAGGAGTATGTGTAATTTGTAACACACACGCGAGGAAAAATTATTTTTAGAAAAGGTTTTCTATTTATATTTCCTTTTCATATTATAATAATTAACATTAATGATTATTATTTTCTACTATAATTCCAATATCATATCTAAAGAATTATTCAAATGAATGTCCGCTTGCACCAATGTCACAACCACCAATACATTTTCAACAGTCAGTTGAACAATTCAGTTTTTCTTAGCTCATTCGTTTTCAACGATTTCAAATTCTCCCAATTGTTTTTCTTCCTACTTTTTGTCGTTCTCACTTGGTCTCTCAAAAATAACCTTCTTTTTCTACCATCAAACATAGCACGAGCAGCACTAGAGAGCAACCTGTCAATTTGGGCAATATCATTTAAGTTGGTTCGAACGTTCGGTGGAAAATCAATTCTGCTTGTCGATTATAGAATCGCCATCGCGCGATTCTATACGCGTCGAATGACACACGCGGTTGTTTAACCGTTTTACACCGGTCGAAATGGTTGTCTGTAGCATGTACAAAGCACATCGTAGCATTTAACTATTTCCCGTGCGCAGCGTCATTGTTAATTAAATTAATAATACGTTTTGTACCTTAGCTTAATTTTTTTTGTGTACAACAATTCTCTAATAGAACAAAAATATTTTACTATCATATTTGCAGATATGGGAGATACAGATATTAATCTTTCCTGTAAAAATAATAGTATTCTCAGCCCCGAAATTCGTGTATCAATTGAAGCACGTTATTTCCGAGAAAATGCGTTCCTGTGAAAAGTCGCGCGGGTGTTTGCGCTTTCGCGGCTTAGCGCGCGGTGGGACAATGCGATTGAATTACCAGGATTGTTAATGCAACAATCGGAGTGTTTCATCGTTCGATGACTCCGATCAGGCCGGATGACGAGAGGGCGCAGGTGCGCGCGCGCGTGTGCCCATCGCGTGATACACGATGTTGTTGTCATCGAGCCCGTATCGCGAGGCGAAACTTTTGTCCGGCGCGTCAGCCTTCGCCCGGACGATTGTTCCCAGCCCGTCGTCATTCGGAGCGGCATTTTTCAATCGGCCTTTATTACGCGATTAAAAAGTCGGCGTGTTTTATTCGACGACGACATAGCCAAGCGTGTTGTCACTGGCAAACTGTCACTGCAATCGGAGCTTCATATTGCTTTTACATTTGTTTGAAATATGCCGACTTTGATCAATAATATATTTATTTGCTAATTTAATAAGTGAAATGATATTTTTCGACCAATTCAAAAAGTCGTTTTCTTTTCATATCATTATTCAATTTACTATTGTTATACGGCTGAAGAATGTTGTATATATCAAGAACAGTGTTGTATACTCTTGAATCAGTTCATTTAAACGAAATCAGTAGTTGATTCAATGTTTTTCCATACCAATTATTGGATACTGTACGTGAACTTGATTTTTTTTAACTTCGTTCACTTGAGCCAAGTGAAATATTATTTGTCCGAGCTCATTATATTTTATAATCAATTAAAAACCACTAATAAAGTAGGTTTCTTGCTCTAAATTATTTGTAAGAATGAAATATTTTGAATTATAACGTAAATATTAAAAGTTCGTTTTTAATAGATCCATTACAATTATTGGACAGTGATCGTGAAACTCTACTTAACGTGAAAGTGCTTTTAATTAAAGTATAATTTGTTTCATATCTGTACCGCGGACAGGAAAATACTTTCCGTTTAATTTGGGAATATGTCGGGTGGCGCACAATTTCGAATCAATAGCAGCTCGTACCAACTACAATAAACCGCGTTATATGTTAATGCTCGTTAATTGGATGGCACCTAAAACGCTGGTACGGCGCAGCAGGTAGCGAGAACCTGTGGGCGCCGTTGTAGTTAACTCGTGTCGCCGTCGGCTTGGTAAAACGCAATTCGATACATATTTAAGCGTCGCGGCCGTAAGGACGAGCCGGGCATTGATTTACACGCGCGGATCTGCGAAGTACAGTTGAAACGGGGACGCGAAGCAGGGAGACATTTATTTGTTTAATTATTCGTCAGCGAGCGTTATACGGTCAAAGTTGGCATAAAGCTCGACCGTGTCGGCGACGTGTCCTCGCTGTTTGTCGGCGGCCGGCGTTCGTTCTCCCTTCGACGAGAATAAATGAAAAAGTCCACGGTGCGATGTCATCGACGCGTCCCGGCGCGGATCGTTTGTCAAAAGCCTTTATTGCCGTCGTCGCGCTTTATTCAAAGCGGAACTTGAATGTCCCGCGTGCAAGTGCACCGCTTCACTTTTATATACGCGACCTTTAGTTTTATGATCACACTCGAGTGGCGAAAATTGTCGACACGGTCAGTCGCAATATCGTGTATTTTTGGCCCCTTTTTTTCCCTCCGTCGTTTTTGTTTTATTTTGGTTTTCTTTTTTGCGCGCTGCCCTTTTTTCTGTTGCCGCGTTTGCGCATGATTTATATTCCAGTTTCATTCGCTGTCGTGAAACCGGCCCTTTTTCAGCAAGACGCGTATAAATACATCCGCTGAAAAATTCGCGTGAATTACAGGCGAATAACACGCTGCTTGTCGCGACGGAAATTATTCGCAATTGTTTCTGTTTACTTCAAGTGGTATAATTCACGCGGCGATCCTTCAAAAATGCCCGAGCACGCGCGCTTTTCGCATCGCCGACCGATATGTGACATAAATTAGCGAGGGGATAATGACGATGGCTCGGCCGAATAAATATTGTTTCAAGAAATCGCACGCAGGAAATGGAAGCTGTTCGAGCTGGCACCCGGGTCGCTCGATAATGAAATATTTCGTTCTTGTTTTTTCCGACGTTGCGACTCTTATGTCCCAAAGATCCGTGTGACAGTCCCCATATGAGATTCAATATTGATTTACACGCCTCGCGGTGAGTGATGTAACGTTTCGACAATATGCTTCTTAAATTAAACTATTACAAACTACTAATATTCCACTGAATAACGGATTTGAATAATATTTATATTGAAAAGCATTGATTATTATTCAAATCGAAGTTTGATGAAATTCAGATTAAAATAATTTCAACAATGGGTGTACAAGAGTACAAATTGTCATATTTGACCACGGTTTACAGACAGAATTTTTTTAACCAATACATCAAATGCAAAGAGAACTTCTTTTTAGGTGAGAAAAATTAGTTTTGTCAAGTCTGTCACAGTAATGACATTTAGAATTAAATGACAATTTTTTTCATTATCTTTCGACTTTTTTATCCTAGATTTTGTTTTTCATCCTGGGAAGATATAAGCAGTAGTAAATTAAAGTTGTTTTCTCGACCTTATAATTCCAGGATTACTTTGCAATAATACAATCGTAAAAGCAAATGAATTTTTACAAGTTATCAATACTGACTTTGTTGTTAGTTGATATTACACCGTTTAAATTTTTTCTAAGTAAAGTATAAAAAGTTCCATTTCGAAACGTGTCTGAATTAGCTACATTTTTATGGTCTATAATACAAGAGGTATACATAATAGAGACCGAAAAGTCTGCAGACCTTCAAACAATGGTGAGTAAGGAGAGACGAATCGAACGTTAGCCTCGAAGGAATCGGTTGTCTTGTTTACTAGCGCCTCGACACGAGTACTTATCCACAGATACAATGCCGGTGACATTTCGGCAGATCGTTATGCGCGTACGCTCTTTTGGTTTCTATATGGCACGTATTTTTCACATTATTTATCAGATTATCACAGATTATAACGGACATATTGTTGACGGTGAGATGGTCGGATTTAAACGAAAAATGACTTTCAATTTCCTGTGTTTCACATTCAGTTGCAAAGTTCGAATAAAATTCTTTTCGGTTTCCTTTTTCAAATTAATAATTGAAATCAAACAATACTCATTTTATTTTTTGATTATTTTGGGAAGAATAAGAATTGATATACAAATGATGTCATATAATTCTTGCAATATAAAATGCATTTTTTTTATATTTGTCGTTTAATTACTCAAACAAAATTTTTGTTCTCATATTTGCAGTAAAATTATTATTAATTTATACATTTATAATATCACTTTACAATTGATATGTCGCATTGTTCGAAACATCCAGATTTCCGCGATGATCGAATGAATTTACGACTCGCGACTACCCCTTCCAGTCTCTACTACCTTTGGTCATCGGGCAATTGCAATTATCGAGCGAGAAGTCGTTATAAATAATAGCAAGTGGCGTTAAGCGCAACATCGTCGGCGCAAGTGAAACTTTTTGTCGCAAGCGACGAGAAAGTCGACGGCAGAGGCTGTGACGTGCAGCGTGCGAAAAAGGGTGCTTGATATGCTCGAAGCATACGTATCGCACGCCCCTAATGGCCGTCTGCTTACGAGTTGATTTATTTATCCGAGCGTTGGCAATACCACGACGAATTCACCCCAAAGGCGACGTCAGATTAGCGGCGGACTCCCGTGTGTATCTTTCTCGCGGCAATATAATGGCATAATAGAGCATCGTGATATACGAGAAAATATGTATCCGAGCGTTATGATGATGCGCCTTCTTCTGAATTATTCCGCTCTCTGTTTTCGTCGTGCGCGCCGTGAAATTAATCAAACAGCCGAGCGTGTGTCGCGGTTATCCTTTGCCGCGCTTTATTTGTTAGCTCGTTCCTGTTTGTACGAATGTCGCGTGTTCGCCAGAAGAGAGAGAAAGGAGGGAGAGAAAGAGAGAGGGAGAACGGAGTCGGGCGACAAAAAGACGAAGGAAAGTAACAATCACCGTCGCACTGAATATGTATGCAGCAATAATCCGCCGTGGAAAAGGTGATTGGAGAAATTCATTGGAATTAAGATTGTCGAGGTTTATTCAGTGGCTGGAGACATTAAGTGGCTTTTTTCGTCGCCAGGGAGAAGGTCATAAATTATTTCAAGAGTATCGCAATATCGAGTACTCGCGAGCTAATTGAAATTCGGGCCGGAGGTAGCAGTTTTTTACATTTTCCTCGCAGGAAATCAGTTTGTCTACGAAAGTTTTTCGGGAAACGACAAGATGGTCGCAGCAGCGAAATGGTCCCGGGAAAACATCGTGGTGGATCCAACAGGACAGATCTCCATCAGCGCAGCGATCCGCCTCGCTGTCGGGGGATAAGCCGAGGAAGTCACTCGTCTAGGATGATGAATCTGGCGCGGAAGCTCTTATGACGTTCGGCGCGGAGATAACCCGGGGTGGCCCGATCTCGCACACTCCGCAAGCTTTGTTTTCCGCTCCAGCGGCGACGCCCTTGCTCGGATTACTCGGGCTGATCAGCTATGAAATTAACTTCTATCCTCCTCACTTGCGCCGCCTCGATACTCGGCTTTGCGATATCTTTTCGCTGCGCGACATGTTTACACGGGCAGTTTCGCTGCCGATACTTTTGTTACATCATTTCCCGTCAATTAATCTTTAACATTGAATCACTGTTGTTGTTGTTGCTATTACAAAATTAATGGCTAGTAAAAAAGACGTTTTGATCGTGACGCGGGGTTTTTTTTTTTTCTTCCTTCAGATCTGACCGTCAGGTAGAGCTCGCTTTTTCAAATAGTTTTTGACAACCGTTATTATGAAATCATGATGTCTCATATTAAATCTAAATATTGTTATTTCGTCGTAAAGGAAGTTAAAGCACGAAAAAGAGTGGCCTCCTCTTCTCATCGACGAGAAGCGTCTCGTCATTCCAAAAAGGTTCCGTTCTGCTCAATCATCTCGCGTGACTGCTGTGTAAATATCGTCTACATCTCTATAGCAGATACCCGTAATTACTGTGCCTTCGAGCACAAATGCTTACGCAGTCCAAGAACCTGTACGAGTTACACCAAGATTGTGGGAACTTTAGTACGTTAACGTACTTTAAAATAATGGACTTTACAAAGTAATACTAATGATAGTGTCAGAGTTATTCATTCTTGTTGAATTTAATGATTTTATTTCGGTTGAGATTGAAATATATAAATTTTATATTGTATACAAACCATTATATTAAATGAAAACAAACTTTATAAATGTAACTGTAGTTTCAACAAAAGTGAGCTTTTTATACGCATATTAACATTACATTTCAGTTCTAAATAAACAAATTGTTGATCGAAACAAGACCGCGAAGCAATAAATTCTCGTACAAGTTTTTAAATCGTCAATCAAACTCATCAGTTTATGCATTGCAAACATTCATACAACAATCAAGTTAGTAAAAAAATGACTAATTCTTCCGCAAATCACTTTTATTACCTCGCTCGTTCGTTCGGCAATTAATTCCGTTAAATTTCATATGAATTTCAAATGAGGCCGGAGCTTCAATTTCCACGACGACCCACATTTCCCGCGCGTCCGCCATTGACTACGCAGCTAAAACTACCGATGTCAAAACACCATTACATTTGTCTTGTCCCATTCTTAGGATGATTTACGTCGCCTTCCGAGCATCGTTTTAACACGGCGCTTGGTATTTTTATACGATTGCCATGATCATCAATATCAGATGTTGCCGGTCGGCTTTGGCATTGTGAATATGATAATTCGATCGACACAATATCCGCCGCAAATCATGCCAACATCCCCGTCCTCTGTCTCGTCATTACTCAAAATGTTCTGCGGTTATTTTCTGACAAATCTGCGCTCTCGTCGTCGAGGCACGCACGACCAAAAGGCATGGAAAGAAAGGCGCCACGGCACTTTGAATGAGCGTGGCGTAACGATCGAGGACGCGTGTTACCGCGGCCCAAAGCGTGTCTCATTTTGACGTTTGGATTACCAGCATCTTCCGTGGCCTTTGAATGAGGCGCGGAAAAACGGGCAGCTGTTCGGTACATGGCACCCACGTGTATTATGCGACCGCCATCTGCATTGATCGTGCAAATGCATCAATGCGCCACGCCAGCAGGCCGCACGTTTTTGGGGCCAACATTCGACGGCCGAAGGCGCACGGTGATCGACGAAATAAAGTTCCGCGGGCCTCCCGTAGATGGGGCTCCGTGTACCCGGCAATTTTGTTGCGCGGTTACGCTAACTGATAATCAATATTTGAGGACATTTATGCGCAGTATGCGGTCATGTTTGGCCGAAATGGAACAGGTGGATGGCGATTCTGAAATATTCTCTGTACGGGATAATTATATATTGTGGGCAAGAATACGTGAGTCGCGTTGCGCTTTTGTTTGTATAATTTCATTAAAGGCAACAAAAAAGTTGTCTTAATTTTTCGATACGCTTGAAATAAGCGATTTAAGAAAGATTGTATTTAAGACATTTTGTAATGATCGAAGTAGATGGTGAAGCTAATAAATATAAATTTCATGTTTTGTAGTTTAATCTTAGAAACGTCAAATTCGTTATTATCAGTTGCAGTCATCTAGACGTTACGAGTTCGTTGCAAAATTTTTTCATTGGAATTTTTCAAATCATTCGCGAGTGTACGCAAACTTTCATTTGTCAAATTAAAAATGTCGGTCTTCTTAACCAGCATTCAACTTTGATGTTGTTAATAGTATATTACGTTTGATCAATACAATTTTATTTACTTTTACTTACACTCAATGTGAGCTTGGTAACGTTTCAAAATGTTTTGAGCGTAGTCTGTGTGTACATTAGTAAAATACACGCAAAACTCTAGAACGACTTTTTCGCTCCAGTGACTGTTTCAAAACCATAACGAAAATCTCTTGCAAGTTTGTTGAACCCCGATCCGCGTTGCAATACCTCGCCGAGGTACTTTACTAAGAATTTCGATAACGCTGTATAAAAGTACGATGAAAGAACGATGTAAAAATTGCAATAGTTTCAACATTTATACATCTTTATTGGTACACTTTATCATGTTGAAAAATAGGGTTTTTTCACAACAAAGATTCAAAAAAAAAAAAAAAAAAAAATGTAAATGTTGCTTCTTTTTATGAAAGTACCGCTTTTCAAATCTATTCAGCGGACGAAAAGAAATGGTTTTGTCCCTTAATGTTTTTTACGATATTCTACTTAACTTTGAATATACAGAGTTCACTACAGCACTATACTGTCTCGTATAACTGTTTGTAAAACGTATTGCCTGCGGCATGGGCGTAAAGCTCATGATTACCGACGGATAAATTTTAACATTCGCTCATCAGAAGTCACCAACTTCTGTCCTTGTCACTTGGTACACTATTTTTTTCAGCATACGCAAAAAGAAAAGTTGCCTTCAAAACATTACCAATTACCAGAAAATTAATTCGACTCTAACAAAGAGTCCCATTTGTCCTTGTTCAACATTTGACTGCGCACGTTTTTTTATTTACTCACCTTGTCAAATCGTACCCAACAACCGTACCAATCGATTCACCTGTAACTTTTTCCTCTCACATATTAACGTCTTAATGCAAGTCAAACGTCGGCACATGAAACAGCAGAGCCAGTTTTTTGGTCGTAGTTGAAGACAATGGCAATTGGCAAGTTAGTTTGCCGTTCCACTGAATGAATTAGATGGCGCTGAATGGAACAATTAGACGATGATAATGAAAAGTACGGTGCCGTTGTACGGTAATATGTTGGAATGAATGTGCGCGAGGGCAGATGAGTTTGTTGAATCGCGGCATGTTAGTTACGACGCAGATAAGTAGCAATGTAAGTGGTTGTAGACAACGAAGCTCGCCGTCATAAGCAGCAGCCTCTGCCTAATGAAACTACAAATCTCTTCACCCTTAGGCACCACCTGTTCTTAGCTCGTTCTTACGGCTTACATGCATGTATGTTGTACACTACTGTATCTGGAGCTGTACGCTCCTCGGCTCAGACCCGCAACAACCTTGTATACGTCTGCTTATGAGATCCTGGATTATTTTGCTCAACATTTAGATACTGATACTGGCATAAGTATCGTCGTACTGAGTCCGTGTCTCGAAACAGGTTTCCGAGTCGTTGTAATAAAGAACGCGCGGAGAAAAAGCGGTGATGCGCCTTTGATTTCGAATAATATTAAGAATCAAGATGGTATCGCACATTAGTAAACGTTTGTACCGCCTAATAGAATGTGTTGCGGGCTTTCATTGAAAGGACGACGTCGACGAGTTAAAATTTGTTAAAATCGTGAGCGTTCTTTCGGCCTTTTTTTCGCTTGCGTTTGCCTTTAATGAACAGGATCTTCGTTGCCTTGGGATAATCGGCGATGAATGGAAAACACAGAGTGTAGGCTTTAAAAAGTACAATTTATTCCGCGAAAAAAAGACCGCCAATGTTATTGAATGATGTTAAACTGCTTCAAAACTATGTAATATAAATTCATAAAATGTAAAGAATATTTTATCCCATTAGTTGAGATAAAAATATACTTTACGTTTGCTCGCTTAACGAATCGCAGGCTTCATTTTTCAGCGTTGTTTCGGTCGGCGCGCCAAGTTACAATCGTTGAATATCAACGGAGGTAATCGAAGGAGGTTTGTTATGGACAACGTAAGAGAACTCGCGATACTTCAGGGGTTAATATTGAATATGAAAAATAATTATAAATATCTTACGGCGGCACAAAATATACCTTCAGATAAAGGTGCATTTAACATCCGAAGGAAAATATTAAAATTAATTTTCAGTTACTCTTTCCACAAAGTGCCATTTTTACATACCAAACACTCGAATCTCATTATATCGCGTCCGAAAATTATTTATATTTCATACCACGAAAGTTCAACGCTCGAAAACTTACGTACGTCAGATGATCAAGGCAAAGAGAAGGAGAAAGGGAGAGAAAATGTGGGATTAAAATAATGCGAATACGCTCGGCCGATTACACCGACGATGTTTATTAATATTTATCCGGAATCGGGCGCAAATGAAATTAAAATCTCGCCGATGGAAATTTGGCCAAGCAACGTTGGCCAGTTGTGCGTCGGTAATTTATTCGAAACGTTCATTTCGTCGAGCGGTTGAATTTCGATTCGGATCCGAGTGTTAAAGCGCTCGAGCACTGAATAGCGATTTCATATAAAATTGTGATCTCATTGGAGTCGGATAATCCATAATATGCATGCGTGGGTCTGGGCGGGCAAGCTTTGTGAAATGGACGCGATAGCGGTTCGATGCCGCTTGGAAAACGCGGCTTTTACGGCGCGACGGCGCAATTGGCAGAATGTAGCAGCGTCCGAGCGTTGTAAAACAATTATACGGTGTCGGCCGCGCCGCCAATCGATATATCATCAATTCCATTGTCATTGCCGGGCAATCCCGCGTGTCATGATTATTGTTCGCCAAGCCGCGTTGTACAATGAGTTTCGTGGTGGGAAACGAGCGAACGTATTGATAAACTGCGCCCATTATCGGTCCATAGGCGCACACGACTTTGTCGTACTTTTCACGTGCCAGCCCGGAAAACCGGACCCCGCCTATTTAAAACAGATTGCTGTATACATCATCTAATTCGCTTGCGAAAATCATGTTTGTTCTGTAATTTTGCTTTTTGTCCCACTTATCGCTGATTTATTCGCTTGCGTGTTTTGTTTGGCTCATGAATTCGCCTCGAAATAAAATCAAATGGAGTCGATTTTTATGACGTCGTTTCAGTCTGCTTCGTTATACAAATGTGCTTTAATGCTTGCCCTTTCAATTTTCGTTGAGTGAGTTAACCTTATCGGGTGACGACAGTACTTTTTGCCTAATTAAATGACCGTTTGACGTTTTTGGCCATTTTGTTGCTGATTTTAGGTGGGCATTTTTAATAGATAGAACATGCTCGATAGTTTTGCGATGAGAGTAAATTTTGGATGAATTCAAAATAATTAAAAGTTCAGATAATGGAAAATAATATTTCATTAATTTAATCTTTGTGAATCAGCGATTTCATTTTTTCCCACTATTTTTTGCAAATATTCCGAGCATTACTTTTTATATATTGACTCTTAAGTACGTATTATCTAGAGGACTTTGATTAATTAGAGATATAAAGATCGCATAAAGCAAGGTTATATTTGATAAACAGCTAATGCTTCACTACTTCTGTTTGACGAAATCGTTAAGTTTGTTTGCCCGCTTCGTTCTCATTTCATTAGTAAGGCCAACTCCCATTTGTTTTGATACCGTGTATTTGCCATCCTCTTTACACATCATAAAGATGTGTGCAAACTTAGAGATTGACTCCAAATGTCGTCACAAATTTTTATCACCGCAAATAACATAAATCATAACTTACGTCCCTCGGTGAAATTATTTGTCAGTTTTAATGAACAACTGATATCGATCGCATGCTAGTTGACAAGCATGCTAATCATGATAACCATTGAAATAAATTTCAAGACAAATCTTCGTGGGTAACGAAACGCAGCCGTGGCTTGACTTTTCGCTACTTTTCCGCCTCTCACCGTGGTCCACGATCCATGACACGCGAATCGAATTTGTTAAAAACCCCCGTGCACTCTGCTTCGCATGTTCTCGTTCCTTTTTATGAATTTGAGGGGCAGCTGTCGAAAGGTGTCCACAATGGCGGTCCTTCCTTTTCCATCTAAGAAATGATGGATTGGAAAAAGAAAAAAAAATATAGGTCGATTATGAAAATTCCATGAGAGTGGGAATGTCTTACAGACGTTCTTTTTAAAGCGAAGTTGGAAGTATTGACAACTGTAAAATTATATTAAGACTTCTTCAGATATGTCTTTATGAAAAAAGAAATATTTTTGAAATGACGTATATTCGGAATATTCTATAATAAAACAGATGATTACATGCAAAGGAAAATTTTATTAAAATAAGTGAATTCTATTTAACAAATAAGTTTATATTATTTGACAACTTGGGGGTGGCTTGACAAATTTTACATTTATCTGAGTGTAAAGTGTAGTATATTTAAATGTTCGCTTTTTTACGTAAATAAAATTAAATGACATTTGAATTCGTTAAAAAGGAAGAAAAGTTTAAATATCAAAAAGCCAACAAAATATCGAGTCGAGAAACATTACTTGAGTGAAGAGAGTCGGCAGTAGTCGGGGCAGTAAGCATTCTGAACAAGATAAGATTACGTTTGGACGAAGCAAGAGTGGTAACTTCATTATTCTTGAATCAAGCGCAATGTTATTACGAGCAAAAAGACTGAAAACTTTTCGTGAGGTCAGGAGATATCATCTGTTGCGAACGAAATTTCCGGAAGTTCTCAAGCAAGCAAGCGAGCAAATTAATTTCTCAATCTAAACAGACAAATTCATTTGTCTAAATCCGGCAAATAAAGTCGAGAAAGTGTGCGCATAATCAGATAAGCAGTTGTAATTAAATGAAGTTGCGATCACCCTTCGCAGTGCTTTCAAATCAGCATGTATATTTGTATGCACTTGCACTCATGGTGAAAACGAGTTCTAAACGATAGGTAATTTGAGAGAGATCGTCGGCGAACGTATTCCCTCAAACTCGAGGCGAGCGCGCACACGCAGGCGAATACGCATGCTTGCACACTCACAAGCGCAAACGTCGAAACGCGCGCGCGTCTATTATAAAGGCCTCGTACAAAGGCGAGTGGCTGGGGCGGCCTGCTATGTAAGTAATATAGGGGTTCTTCGGCGACCCTTTGCCGAGGGTCGGAGTCTAAGGGCACATGAATTTGGTTGGTCCCCGGCTCGGGCCGCCAAAACTGCTTTACATTGCATAAGTAACGCCATCAACTCCCTTCGAGTTCACCTATACCCACCACCACTTCATTCTTACTTCACTGTAAACTACGCTTATTTGCCCCACCGAGTAAAACGCTATATTAGACTATTTGTCGATCCTTCCTAAGTACACGACTTGCGCTTCAGGAACTCTGTCAGTGATGTCCGACATTGTGTTACCTAATGTGTTTTACTATTTCAACGTTACGCCATGACTTTCTTCGTCAGTTGAGTGAAAATATGACAACTTCAGTCGCCGAATTTGATACAGAAAATGGATATCAAACTGGCCATTGTTGGTGGAAACACATCGCTTTCGAGAGAAAGCGATTGTTCGAGTCACAATTTTAGATTGCATAAACCGTTGGCGATTTCATTGGTTGAAATGAAAGTTTATATTAATCACTTTTCAAATCATGTAATTTGAAACGCGTGCGTTTTTTTCTATAATAATGTATACAGTTTTCTCTTGCAATAAATATATTTAGAAAATAGATTATTATCAGTCAGTCATAATTAGTCTTTCATATTAAACATCTAATCAAATGATTAATCGGTTACTAACTGTAATTGGTTGGAAAATAAAAAGCAGTGTATTGATTTCAAGTACTGTTTACAAAAAGTGATTACACACTTAAAGACAGTTACTTGGCTATAATATATCTTTATTGTTTCAATTATTAAATTACTTTTATTAAATATTTATCAAATCATTTGCATAGTTTCAAAAGTTACAATTATAAATTGTAACTACTGAATTACAGCATAGGTTATTCTAAATTACTTTTTATTTCTTTCCATTCAAATGCCTTGAGATTCTTGGTTTCGTAATCTCTTTCTCTTACAGTAAGAGGGAAGCACATTATCTCCATCATTCTTTCAACTCAAATCGAATGTCACGGAACAATAATAAAGGGACGTTTCGAATCGCAGTACCGCATTGTAGTAACAAATAGTTGACAGTTGATTGAAACGTTGACAAAACTGTGTTCTTGGTGGTGATAATTTTTTTGAAATCGCGGGGCCATTTATTACGAGCAGCGGTGCATAAAATGAGGACACATCCCATGTAGTTGCTCGACACGCAAATTTCCCTTGGCGTGGTCTCGGCGATTCGTCGATCGGCATTCTAGTTTCCCTGTTTGTTAAAGACGTCAAATCAATCAAACGTCGAAAGTGCCCGGCCTGATGTTGAAGTGTTACGTTTGGAAACAATATACGTCAGTAAAAGAAGAATAAAGCCATAGACGAGGATATAGCGTGTAAACAAGTTTTGAACAAATCGATTCGACCTCAGGCGGTGAAGACCAAGCCGCAGTGCAGACTGACTGACAGACAGTCTTTCTACTTTCTGGCAGCGGACTTGAGTGACAGACCGTACAACAGTCGGCCTGCCTCCTCGACAATCTAATACCCACCTACGGGGCACCGGATAACCGCCTTTCGCGCTCGCAAGCCGTTGCCGTGAACTCGTCTGCATGCGAAAACGTAGCCTCACGGCGAGCCTCGTTTCGCCGGAGAGACGTGTTAATCAAAATGTTAGACAAGCCACTTACATAGGGTCATGACGTTCCTATTTAGGCTGCGGTGATGCACAAGCAGTCACGACTCCCGCTTCAACAAACACACCGTTTCAAACCTACACACACGTGCAACTTTTCAATTTCGACTCATTTGCTCGGCCGCTTTTTTCACCCAGACTCCGAGCGAACAAGTGCGCCATTAGCTTGAACTCAGTGGATTTTTAAATCATTAAGTAGGTTTGGAACTATACAAGAAATTTCGTGGCTTGATTATTTCTTGGCCGTTTCCTTTTCTTTTCTTTTCAGTCAGAGAGGTGGTACAATAACACAAATTTGACCGAATCAACTTAATACTTGAGTAAAATTTGATTACTTGGTTGGTTTGATGTTAGGTAAAAGCAATTGTTTTATACTATTTAGTTGTCGGGAAAACACATTTTATTAAAATTGGTAACATGTATATTTTCAGTTGAATGTAATAGAGTTATAAAACATAAAATATGAAAGTTAAGGTATGATATGATTTTTAAATTGTGATTGAGTTCAATCATTAAAATTATGGATACCTAAATAAGTAAACAAAATCAGTTTTCCCTCCTTTTATTTCTTTATTTATTTATTTATTTATTTATTTATTTATTTTGTATCTTCTTTGTAGAACTGAAATAAGTAAAGTAAAAAATTCAAAGTTTGTTTTGTGATTTCAATTTTTTCAATCTTATTTTTCTTATTTCTTCAAACCATTGTAATATATAGTATATATATAACAACGGTTTTCTAATGTAATATATTTTAATTACAATTATGCATACAATTATGTATTTATTGACTCAAAAATCTACGTTCTAAATCAAAAGTTAATGTTGTGAATGAACGAAATGTTTTTCCCCCTCTCTTGGTGTTTAATATACTTTCAGAAATGTCTTCGCCTGATCTCGATGTTTAACAGACAAAAATAAGTCGAAACATTTTACGACAGCTAATTAATAAGGCAACTCTGTAAATGAAATTATATCAAAATATTGGGGGTTGATAATTTTGATAGCGCTTTCAAGCCGGGCGAGTGGGTTTCCGTGAACGAGGGAAAGGCACAAAAACAGCAGGAAGAGTTTGAGATCAAACGAACGCCCGAAGGTATGCATCCCGAGCAACTTTAGCGTACAGACAGTAGCAAAACAAGCTCAAGCCTTCGGGTCTCTGTTATTTGCCAAAGCGACACAGTTGTTTTCGGTACGGCGCAATGTGGTAGCGACGAGTATTTGTCAAATGTTTGATCAAAATGTTTGTTATTTTCGTGAGCACGTTGGTGAAGCAGAAATTAAATGCGATTTTGGATTGGCAATACGCGCGATGTAGGTGTGTGTGTGTGTGTGTATGCGTCTTTCTGACGGAACCTGTGTGAGTGGGCGAGCGCGTAAACGCCCATCTCATCGACCGAAACGTGATTCTATGTACTCCGACCAGGAGTGCTTAAAATGTTACCGGTTAATTATAATCAAGAAATTGATATCCACTGTCGCTCGAACAATGTAATAACTCTTCGAAACTTGTGTCTTAATTCAAAACCAATGCCTCGCTTTCTTTTCGTATTATCAAGCAAACTGAATTGCAATTTTCTGAATTAATTAAATTTTACCTGCCAAGAAGATTCATTCAGTTCTAGTAGAAATGAATATTATATGGATTTCATGAAAGTATTATATTAAAAATTAATAGTGTTGCTTATAATGAGCATAACTATTTTAGTTATCGTTATAGTATGATTTAAATTTTTAAATATTTATCCGAAATCAAACAGTTCCGAACAATAAAGTTTTTAAATTAGAAAAACGTGTTTTCAATAAATTATAAAGAAAACAAACAGTATTTATATAGAACATTGGTAAAGTTAAGGAGTAAATTGAATTCAAGCGTGGAAAAATAATTCACTGGGAGCGCCGGTGAATCAACTAATCGGTTAAATTTGATATCTAATAATTATCATCATTCAGCCGTTGTTATTTCAAGGCGCAGAGAAGTTCGCGAAGATCATTATTTTCCCGTTACTTGTTATTCGAAATAATACTACTTTTGTTGATAAAAGTCTTCTAATTAGTTCGATAAATTTTGTTTGCGACGCAACTTTTTTTCGATGACACGTTTTCTCAATGGAATTCTATTGTGCTACACGACCATTGAAAGGTTCAATTAACAACGAGCAACGTCACGATCATTGTGCTTCGAATAATGGCCAGGATGAATAGATCAAGCAAGTTTGGTCTGAATGAAACTCAAACGACGTTGATCGCACGTCAAACGCTCGCAGCTCGAATGTGCTTAATTAAGTTGCACGCTCGTCATACGCTTGGCGTCGATTGTGACACGTGGAATTGATGTCTCACTTTGGCACTTGGCATTTCACGTACTTATTGATATTTATGTTTAGGCGTTGGAATGTTCGGACATAAAATTCAAGGTGCGATTTATTATTCGACGTGTTAGATGACTCGGCCGTTTTGTTATCCTTCGATGTCAGAGGGAAGTTATTGTAGTTGTGACGGAAGCTGCATTAAAGAAAAAAATCTTTTTCGTGATTTTCGGTCGCACAAACGTTTATTTATTTTGCTTTGCCACGTGAGAATTCGTACACATTTTTGAAGCAATTTTAGAATGCTTGATGTGATTGTGCATTGAATAAAAAATACTTCTCACTTACGGTGATTCCTTGCTCTGTCTTAAATATGTAAAATGCAGTAAGGTGTCTGATATTTAATTGATATTAATTTTTACTTTACTTTTTGATAAAACGCGTTGATAAGATTGAAATATTTTTTTGACTTCTCCCTTCATTATTTAAACAACAGAGACTGTAGAATTATTTTAATTTATAGAGTGAAATTGTATACACCGATAGAAGTTTTTCATATATTTAAATTAAAAAATGTAAATTATAGTACAATTGCAGACCTATTTCCTTCGATTTGAGATACCTTTTAAGTTGTTTAGTTTAAATACATCCATTTTTTGCCTCATGAAACACGTTTGCTCCAATAAAGGGAAAAATTCGAATACATTTTTATCCGTGTACTTATTAAATAATAAACGTACGAAATTTCTTAACAACTACTGTTTGGTGTAGTATATAATTCTTGTATCATAAGAAGTGTATCTTTTATTCGTCGTACTTTTGTTTTCAGTAGATATTTTATTCCATCACTATACAGGAGCGCGGTAAGCACGTTGATGTAAAAGTAATGTGTAAAGTCAATTAAGCTGAACGATTCCATCGCTTCGAAGGCAGTATAAATATCGGTGACAAAACGTTAGCGTTTGGTGACTGATATTTAAATAATTTATTTTTAATTCATTCGACGTGAACACATCTCTGTCTGTTGATTCTTTTTTTTCACTGTTTCGGAGGTAACGTCTTTAATAATACAAACTGAATTGTTTATTTTTCCGTTGTGGGTGAATAAGTAAAACAATTGCGTGATCAATATTTAACGGGGTATGGTGATCGGGATTGTGGAGCTCGTCACAGCGCTGCTATTCTGTCGATATATTGCACTTTAATTTAAATACCTCGAAGAACGAAGGCTGAGTAAAAAGGCATTATGAGCCAACATAATCTCATTTCGTGATAAAGCCACATATATCGAGTCGGTGCACTTAAAGTGAGCTTTCTCCTTCCCAATTCTACAATCGTCTCATGCCTATCCTATTGCCTGCTGCAGACAGTAAAGTTAGGCGAATGAAAAAAGTTGGCTCGCTCTCAAGGGAACAGCCGAGTAGTTAGCAGACTTCAGTATAATCTTCATTGAAAAAGTTTGCTTAAACCTTGGAACGCGTGGTATATGCTCGACTCGATATATGAGAAGGTAAATGGAGTTTACTCTCCGAAGGCAAAAGAATCGCGTAATTTTTTTCCATATCGTTTTGTTGTACTTTGTTTTCTTCGTAGCAGGCGCGCTTTGGTACGCCCGGAAATTTGTAACTCAATTTAATATCAGACATGTGCAATTGTTGGCTGCTTGAAGATACTGTTCGCTTCAATACAAAGACATCCTCAGATTTTATATCGGCATTTATTATTTTGCATCTGTCCGTGTGGAATATTTTTATATTGACAGGAATATTGTTCAGCTAATTACTATGTTGATAATACATATTATTACAATTTTTGCATACATAAAGTACAACAAATGGCAATCTTTTGTGAGAATAAGGAACAGAAAATTCAATTAAAAGATATATGGGATTTTTGAAATTATGAATGTTGTAAATGGATGATTTATGGGTAGACTAATTTTACGCATTTAAAGGTTACCCTGTATTAAAAGGCTAGTAAATTTTAATGCAATATTTTCAAATAAATAAAAGTTGCTTACGAATCAACATCAATTTATTTTGGACAGACACCAGAATAGGAATAAATGTCTGTCAAAAGCAATCATTTTGAGTTGTCACGACGTTTTCAAGCGAGAGTATCTGTGAAACAATCGGATAGTATAGTCGTATACATCATTTTGAAGAATATATTAGGTGTATGCATAATGCATAAATGCGTGAGAAGAACTCTTTGAAGTAGTCTATTTTTCGGTTGATTTGATTCTCACCACTTTGTATAGGGTGGACTATGACTTACTTACCTGGCTTTTGCGAAATTCCGTGTCTTCGGCTTCAGTGAACAAAGGCTCCGGCCGCTCCACTTATAAACACCTTTACCGAACCCAAGTAAACAAGAACCGGACTTTAAGCTGTTCTACAACCAACACCCGAATCTCACATCTGGCGATCTTTTTTCATCGAATGTCCCGAGTGATCGACACTGAGGTTCATGTGTACTTTTCGATCGAACACCGACAAAAGATGAAATGCGACTCGGCTGTTATGAATATTCAACGATTTTACACTTGGCTTCGCGCTGGACTTGGCTTTTGATAAAACAAAAAATAAAACTTGTATAACAACAATAATGGAAATTATAATCGCGTCGGTCAGTAGAAAGACTGGGACAAGAGTATGCAGACGAATTCGCGCACATATTATATTGCTAAGCGAATCCATCCATCCAACACTTACTTACGCTGACAAACAAAACACATGAATCTCAACGAATTTTGAATATACATATGTATGTCTGTTGCTCAAACGAATAACCAAGACAGTTGAAGCTTTAAGAAAGAAATTGGAGAATAACTGAATTTTTTTTATTTGGCAAACTTATAATTAAATACAAATCATTACATTCAATTGTATGTATTGAAATATGATTTAAAAAGTTTGCTTTTCACGGAGCTTTATGAATTACGTGGTTATTCCTGGAAATCATTAAAGTACAATTGAAAAAATACATGTAAAAGGAAGAGTGTAGATAATTTTTTAACATTGTTAAATAACATATATTGTTTATTACGATTACTTTAAAAATGGTGTCCGAATTCGCCACGTTGCCAAAATTTGCCACGAGAGGCAGCGTCGGATGGTTTAAATTATTCTGTTGATACGACAGTGAATATGATGGCGAGGGTAAGTTAAATTTAACAGCTAGCATGACGATGCGAGTGAGAGAGAATTGACAGCAAACATAATGGCAACAGTGAGCGAAATTGAACACCATTGTCGTTTCCTTCCGAGTAACTTAGCCAACTATAAGCTTTTACAATTCCTTTTTTTAATTCGTATTACTGTAGAAAAATTGTGGAAAATGTTGTACAAAAAAGTTTCTTTCACAGAAGACAATAACATTATATATAATCGTAACAGATACTTATGATCTTCAATCTTCTTTCAATTCTACAAATATTTAATATTGTAAATTATTGTTTCTTGTGGAAAAGAAAATAAACTCGAAAGCAACTTTTGTTCAACCCTTTAAAATTTTATTCTTTCCCGAGTAACTATAACATGTATTCTCTTGACGCACGTATCGATTGTTCTACGCAGCAGGCGACTGTGTTTCCGCGGCGATATTTGCATGGGGACTACTCGAGAATTCAATTTTATCGAGATTCCTGAGTCATTTGTCAAAATTCAACTGTCATCGCGCGGCTCAATTTAATAGCGCGACGTTAAGGGGCGAATAATGAAGGACAGTGACAGGCCTTATATGAAAATTCTGCTGGCTGACTAATAGTTCCTACACCTTGTACCGAGTGTCTATTACATTCGGAATATATATTTCAATCGTTCGATATTAAAATCACGCAGCGAAATTCGTGAGCGCCGGCATTCTACCTTCCTGGAAGGTTCTAGGAATCTTTCCGGCGCTGAATGAATGAACAGTGCTTGTGGAATTCGGTGAGAGGCGACGAAAAAAAAAGCGTATAAATAAAAAGGAGTGAAAAAAAGCACAGACGAGAGGATCTCGTCAGTCGACTACATCATAAAACCGGTAGAAAAAACGTCACGAGTCGACTGAGTGGCGAAGGGGTATCTTATCAAGATCGAGAAGAAAGAGGTTGGCGCGCATTATCCACGTTTATCTCGGACAAACGGTGCTAAAAACGTGAACAATATCTTTACGACTTCCTCCGTACACGCCGCGGATCGAAATCGAATTGCATAATTGAATGGTCCAGGCGCACAAAGCCCGGTTTGTGTTCGAAATCGTCAAGTGTACAAACACTCGAGCTACATCGTTCCCACTTCCTGCTCCTAACGAGGTCCTTCTTTTAAGCGCTCTACAAGATCGCGTTGTAACTAATTAAATAAACCTGTCAATTTTTTCCTCCGCAAACTCAGATCGTCTAACGGCGCGCAAATGGCAGATTCTCGTAGCCCGAGTCGGAGAAGGCGCATAGGCGGGAGGGGGAACACGCCAAAGAAAGTTTCGCTGCGAGGGAAATCGCGAAGACGACGAGGGAAGCGACGATATTTAATAATTCGTTTAACGCCACCAACATCTGCCAGGCTTGGCAACCCTTTTTCCCAGCCGAGTTTCGTCGAGCCACGGCGTTTAATTAATCATCTTACATTAATACAAATCTCACTCCAGCGGATTCGCCGATTCTGACGTGAATCCGAGCTGATACGAATCGAATTTGAATTCGAACCGAATGGCATGTCCATGCGTCGGTACCCTTTGCTTCTCCGTTCTCTCTGCTTCCTCGAGCCCCTGAAATCACTTGCTACCGCCGCCACCCCTCTCTTCTTCTATTTTATTGATCTTCATTCTTCACTCGGCACAACAACGGCGCGCTGAAAAGTAACCTATTTTTTACCGCCTAACAATCTCTTTTCTCTCGTTGTTTGGCCGTCGATTTTTCGGCCGCGGCCCGACGCTCGGGCCGTTTGTCGGGTGATTTATTTGACGTGGCGCTCGAGTGGACAAAAGTGTTCAACAGCACGTCACTTTAAGATGCGTTAGCAGAGGCACTCGAGTCACTAGTTTTTGCGGCTCCGATAACCACTTCGTTGATCGATCGGACACGTCTCGCTCACCGATTGGGTCACAGCCTTGATTGAACTTATTCAAGCGTTTTGACGAAAAGAGATTGTTGTTCAAGCAGGATGGTTTTGTACGTTAGTAACCGTGGCATGCCGCGGCCGACAGGTCCGCAGCTCTTGACTCCGAGCGAGAAAGTAAGTGGCCGTATTTGTGTGGAAGAACGCTAGAGTGCGCCACGTAGGTCGCCTCGAGCCTGCGAGAACCACAGGTAGCCTCTAACAATTTTCAAACTCATGGGAGGGGCAAGTACGGACGAGTCCGACCCGCCAACTCCGCCCCTGAAACGCTCGTCTTCTCCGCCAGAAGGTGCTGCCAACGTGTTGAATCTTAGGCCACGATTTGCTCGAATTCTTAGCACGTACTTTTTACAAGTGCAATTTTCGTGGTCTTCAATATTTTAGAGCGAAATGCCTGTTTGCCACGGCATTTTTGTCCGGCCATTCCTTTATTGTTTCTACCTTTGCGAAAATTGAAATTTTTTTTCTGGGTGGTCAGTCCATTAGGTATGATTACTTTTTTTTCTTTCTTTTGAAGCACCAGTCACCCAATTGTTACATCGCTTTTCACTAATGAATAGGGAATTGTTTAATTTCAATTAAAGTATGTATGATGATTATAACAAGTGTATATATGTGTATATAAGTGTATTATGTTATGTCACTTATTTAATGTGATTTACTTGTAATAGATTTTTTTTTTTTTTTTTTTTGGTACATTGTTATTATTTAATTACCTGTTTCATATTGTAAAATAATAGACATCTTTAGAACGTATTGATTGAATATGGCCGTTTAACTGAATTACAACTTTTTGTTGATAATTATCACCACTGAAGAACAAATTATGTTTGTGCTACATAGTGAATCATGGAAAAACAAAGATAAATTATATACAATAATTATGCAATTGCAGAAGTTGTGACTTGAAAAATAGTTTTATTATCTGGAAAGATTTAATGACTAGTCGACTATTTATTTAATTATGAATGGATTAGTCAATGAATAATCGTATTTATTTCATCATATAATTTATTTTGTAGATTTTATAAGTTTAATTCTTGTTTAACTTGTTGATTTAATTTATATTCAATAAACTTAATTTCATATTTACAAAGATGGAATTGTCTTTATTAAGAAAATTAAAGAGTTATGAACTGATATAAGAACAACGTGTATCCCCCCCCCCC
>JABFOV010000161.1:27783-50798 GCA_022817685.1 Aradophagus sp. ZL-2020
TCCCCCCCCCCCATAATAAACAGAAAAATAAGGATATCAATCTAATTTCCTTCTTAAAGTAAAAATATTCATACTAGTAAAACACTATTCGTATAAACAAAACAAATTCGTTATGAATTTGATATACCCAAGAAAATGTTCAAATTAATTTATTTACATATTTGTATTCGAACCTATTTGATTTTCAGGTAAATTTTTAGGTGAGTCCTGACAATATATTAAAACTATATACTCAACAATTTGTATCGATAATCAGTTATTTCTAAATGTCATTTCGTATTAAAATATTTAATAATATTCACTTATTTCTTTTGTTTCACGTATATTTTTGCTTTGGCTATTAGAGTAATATAAAAATCACATCACAAAGCTCTAACTCATTAATATAGTCCACATAATTTTTAAAACACTATTGCTACATCTAAATCATTCACATTCAAGCCAATTTCCATTTTCGAGATTATATCCCCCAAACATAATAACACAACTTTTAATATCCATAAAAATAACTTTGTTCATTCATTTTTCGTTCAACATCTATTTACCTTAAACCATAATAAATGTTCTGCAATGAATGATTACGTTTCAAAAATCCTCCTCTTTCATTTTCCATTCAATTGAGCCATTATCGCGAGGCACCTTTTATTCCCATTTATTCAATAATAATCACCCGTCGTCGAATTTCGAACGATAAAAACGCCAACTCGATCTTTATCCCCGGGACATCGATTCTCCGGGCCGACGTTTCTCCGTGGCTGCGTGCAAAAACTGTCCGTACCATCAGCAAAACCCGCGCGAAACGTTTGAATAGAGTGACTTTGAGAATCGCCGAGAATTAACGATCAAGTTCTTTTCTCGCAGCGCCCTCTTTTTGCCGCGGCCCACGACGGAAGCTTTTCCGTGCTCGGCAACGCTGACAATAACGGGATGGCGTGGTGTTGGTCCGATTTTTCCAACTTGTAAGGGCCGTGCTCCGCGAAGTTTATTCTATCCGCCAAACTTTGTAGTACAGCGTGTCCACTGCCAGAGGGCAGAAGTCCGTCGGACAAGAGGTAGAACCGGAACTGAACGCCGGCTCCGGACACTCACACATACAAACCCGGCGCTTTGTCCGCTCTCTTGGACGCAATTAGGGTGGGTCCTGCGCCCCCTCCCCCTCCGCGGCCCCCGGCCTCCCTCGAATTCCCCCGGCACCGTCGGGCTTCCCGCGCTAAGTAGAAAAGCTTGTATCACCCCCGACCTGAGAAGCCGGGCGGATGAACTGTCGGCCGGCCAACTATCGGCCGGAGCTTGATACTACTACCCCTTGTGTCCACTTGACTATCTATCTGCCATACGATCTGTTCCGTCTCTGTTCGATCTACGCGTCGAGGCCAGAATTAAACAAAGACTCGGCCAAATTTGCCAAGTACTGAAACAATAGTTCCTGTCTGCGGTGGTTAGATGTCGCGACGACTCGTCTTGCATTGTTCGATTGAATGCAAGTGGCGTCAAGACGCGATAGATTATCCGTATCACTAAGATTCATCTTGATGAATTGTAGATGCCCCTGTATTTCCTCGAGTAGAAATCTGATAAATTACTAATAATTCAGTGTTAGTATTATATTCTTGCCCTCTGTAGATATGTCGGATTAAAATATGATCAAGTATCGGTCATTTATTATTATTTGACCTAATTGTTTAAGTAAAAATAACCAAATTTTTTAGAATGGGAACTCTGGCTACGTTACTGTAAACTTGTGAACACAGTAAATTTGTAAATTTTTACAATAAATAAATGATGTTAATAGTATTTTTTATATGTTTTAAGTTTAATTAAAACATGTTTAAACTAGTATATGATTTTTTTTTTTATAAAAGTCTGATCATTATTTATCAAACAATCAAAATATAATTGTTTTAAATGAAAAAACAAATACTATTGTTTTGTGAAGCCATCATTGATCGTTTTAATGAATTTTTATCAGAAATTAATTCTACAATCATAAAATTACAATCATAGTTAAAACTAACTTTGTCTCATAAAAACTGATAATGTGAAAGTTCTGGTGTGTTACATATTTAGTTGGCTGGTCTAAGTGAGTGTCGCTTTCTTTTAAAAAATATGTAATGATAGATATGTTAGAATAAAAGTGTTAATTTAAAAGATCAATAAGATGCTGCATTAAATATAGCATTCATTTAACACAGTATATTTAATTTACAATTTCATTATCTTAATGCATCCGTAAATGATAATATGAATAAATTGCATGCCTTAATTACAAAATCAATGAATTCTTTCTTAAATTTTTACGAAAACCCGAAAAAAATAACTGTTACTAAATTATACAAATCACTTACAATTGAAGAATTTTTCCTAAAATAATATAGCTTCACAAAGAGCAACGTTATGGACCCATTATTTACCAAAATAAAGTTTCAAAACAATGGAACACCGACCAAGGATCTAACCATTCACCGACTAAGTGGTTTCATAAATAACCACTTGATATTTAATTGATCATTTCAATTAAAGGGCCAAGATATCGAAAATATCGCTTTATTTCAAACCTCACGGTGTCCATTATTTTGCACTTATTTATATATCAGAATTGGATCCGCGTTTTGGCCATTAATCGCGACCCTTGAATTTAGTCCAGTCGAGTAAAATATGGCAAATAAAGCTCCGGAGACAAAGTAATAATAACAGCGAACACCTTAACAACGTTCATAATTTTCCGTTCTAATTCGCCACGCGCGATTCTTCCGTCTTTGTCGTGAGCAGCGGCGCCCTCTATTTGGCCCCGTCGTTACCATCGGACAAACTACAGAGGGCTAATATTACGAGTACGTACATACCATTACACACGTAGCCAACAATACTCGGCTTGCCGTTACACGCGCTAGAATACGTAGGTGTCGGCTGCTTGGTATCCTTTGCAACACTCCACGAGGGGCTCGTTTATCTAGCCATCCCCTGGTCTCGTTTCGCAAACCTTGTAGTTATGTGACCACCTCGTCATACGACTCCAAAGACCACAAATGTTTATGTAAAACACTGAGTTTTTCACTGTTTGTAGCCTGTTGTACGTAATTGCCTGAGTACATTTTCGTGAACTTAACTCGATACGAGCAGGAAACATAACGTCAGTTCATTTTATTGGAGATGTGTTCCTGCTAACCAACATTGAAAAGGACGTAATCGAGAGTAATAAAAATACATTTTTTAATACTGAAGTAAAAATAAATTGTATGGATTGTATATGAAAAATTATAAATTAAGTAACAAATTTAAAATCAATAAATAGATCATACTGATCAATACGTTTTCAGTAATTTTAGTAACTTTAGTAAAGCAGCGAAGTAATGTTACATACCATGTACTAAAAACGATCAAATCAAGTAACAATAAATATGTTCTTATGTGATCACATATGTTCATACGTGATTATAAAAAGAGTCATGAATTCCATATGTAATAGTTATTAATTTTTTTATTTTTGCTAAAGCTTGAATATATGAAACATATTATTTCAGAACCAAGTTGCATAAGGGTATATATCTGACATTACTTCGACACTTTTATCTAAAACATTTAAAAATAAACTATTACTAAACAAATAGACGAGTAATAAAATCGGTGCAACATTGGAGTGTTGTACTATTTTTACCACTTACGGTTAAACGACATTAAAGTGATAGAATTAATTACTCCTAATGTATGAAAATAGACTACAAATGCATTGAACTCATAAATACTGTAGGTACTGGGCATCGTTAAATCGTGTTTGTTTGTTCAATTCAAGGTAAATAAAGAATTTATTACCAGGTCAGAAAGCACTAAAAATTACTTCATTCTTTCATCCGGTTGTTATTGTAATAAAGGTTAGTTGTTTATACGGTGATCATTTAAGTGCATGAACTTTCTTGATAATAATTTTGTACCTATATATCACTTCATTGTTGCCAATTAAATGATAATTCGTTTTAATAAAAATTGATAAATTATTTTTAACAAAATGCATTGGAACAAAACTTAATTTTTTCATATGAAAGCAAATCAGAAAAATTTTAGCTTAACATTAACGGAACTTATATTTAATAAGTAACTTTTATCGAGCGGAAATTGTTACTATCATTTTTAATACTATTTTTATAATATAAATATATTAAAATTAGAAAAGTAATTTCTAGAGGGAAGACGAAATCTCATTCAACGAATTATTCATTTATTAATCTATCCTTTTTATTTTGAAACGAAATAAAAAAAGAACTAACTTTGTCGTAATTTACAACAGATGTCTACTTTCTAATCACCGCATTTTTTATAATCATTCGTATTTTTTAGATCACATGGTCATTGAAAGATTAACAATGCAAACTAATTGATTCACAAGTAATTATGGTAATGAATTTTGAGCAAAGCTGGCAAATAGTACGATTGTTGGAAAGTACGTTTACAGGATGAATATATAATGCATGTAGTTTCGGCATAGTAGCAGATAGTGCGGGGGCAAATGAAGCTAAAGCACCGAGGCGCTAAAGCACTCGCTCGCCGGCGCACATGCACATACGGATAGTCAAAGTTGGCTCGAAACGATGAAGTGATGCGGTAACTGGATATCATAGATTGCCAGCCGCATCCAGGCTCCGCGTTTGGTCGCCACTGATACGGTCAGCTCTGGATAAAGTAGATATTAACACGAGATGATCCGTTAATGAAGCGTATGTTCTCTCCGCCAACGCTAACCTACCACCTATTACCCACAGCCTTTCCTGTTATCTTACCCGGACACCGCTTCCCTCGTGTCGTGCCGGCTGCGAATTATATTAACCTCCACCCACCTTTTGCCGACATTTCCATTCCATGACCCTAATTAGACTGCGGTTGAATTTCGAAAGTCCTCGCGTATTATATCGACAATCCTACATATCACCCGATTTTCATGCATTTTATGATTCGAATTATATCAAATAGGGGCTACTTTCATTTTCATACATTCCTCGCGGCCGCCTCGGAATTCTGGTTTACCGGTTGCCAAAGCTACTAAGAATATCAATTAAAGCGCGTTTTTATTGAAAAATTGATTCACCGCCTATTCAATGTTACATAATTTTTGCATTTAAATTCATTTTGTTTGTATTACATGTTTCTATTTTTATTCATGTTTTTAATGCAAGCATGCTAATTTTGAGATATATGTGTGTTATAGTTGTACTGCACACGATATTTTTATGTATTTACATGAGGGACATATTGCAAATGAAGTTAAATGTATTGAAAAGTAGTATTTTTCACGAAGGTTCATTTTAAGGCGCGCAGTTATGCTGGCGGCAAGACAATTTTGCGTTTTATTTTGTTTTTTATTGACGATTACCATCAGCTATAAAATGAAATATTTGAAACAACTTGTTACACGGAGAAAAATGTGACATTAAAGTATACGAGTTTAATATCCGAATATAGCAGATGTTTTTATTTCCAAGTCACATTGGGAATGATTTTACAGACACCATTGGAACTTTCATAAAGTATGTTTCGATTTTAATATTTGTTAGTTTCATTTAAATTATGGAAAACTTTATTTGAATTTCCGGCAGTAAAAAAATAGGCCTTAAAAATATTTCGCTTTTGAAGTTCTTGAAGTAATTTTCTAAAATTAATGGTTTGGTTCGATAGTGCCACTTCATTGCTATTATCATTGGAAATATATCACATTTCGCAATAAAATAAAACGGTATAAACTAAAAATAGTATAATTCACCCACATGTACAAATGTATGAACGGAGTCAAATAATAATAAATACATTTGGTCGCGGCTTCAAACGAAGCGATTTGGAGTCACAAAGATATCCATAACTTAGTCCTCGCGGGAGAGCATATGTGCGTCATCGGTTCAAAAAGTGAAGTTGTTTCGTTTTCTATTATTAACAATTTGGAAGAACTTGAGATCAAACCGAGTACTAACGAGATGTCGCCACTAAAGATTCTTGCGCGAACAAAGTACAGCGAGCTGATTAGAGCTAACGCGATGACGCACCCGCGAATCTACGAACACGCGTACCTACGTACCTAGTAGCCGGAACGAGAGTGATAAATTAATATAATGTGACATCACGCGCGTACACATTTCTCGCTTTAAATATTTCAAACGGTTTGAGATTTACAACAACGCTGGTTGCCAATTTCTATTCCGAATAGCTCGACGTATTGTGTCAGCTTATATTCCGAATAAAAGTGTCGGCATTTTTGCTACTAGAAACTTCTAGTCCCTTGTTCTCTGCTCTTTATCCTATAAATAACTTGTCTTCGAAAGCTGAATATTATTCGATCTAATGTTTTGAATTTAATAATTAGATAAATAAGATTCGATGAGCAAATCATAGTTAATTTTTGTAATTACTTAGAAATCAATAGAATACAATATTGCATATAGTTGAAACTGCAATGGTTGCAATTCGTGTTGCAACTTTATTATTTAAACCGCCGATGCAGAACATAAATGCATTCAGACCGTTGGAAATTTCGCTCGCCGGATCACGTCACTCGAAGCAACACCGTCTGATTGATGATGATCCTCGCCACGTCCCGGCATTCCACCGCGCAGCGAGCCGCGAGTGCGTTTATCAAGCAAATTCGGAAACGGCAAATTAATAAAGCGAGCCGTTCGAGGCCGGGCCCTATTGATTTAATTTAAGAAACTTGTAAGTCGGGGTCGACGAGAGCGATCGAGTAATCAGAACTGTAAGCCAATCGAATCTAATCATGTTGGTCGTGAAAGTGACGTTAGCCCGGAGTGGCGAATAACACCGAAGAGAAGAAGGTGTGTGTGGGTTAAGTTTTCAGCGGTATCAAAGCGGACATCTCGGCGGCGCCAAGGCCGTAGTTAACGAGCGATCGTCTGGCCATTCAGCTCGGTGCGCGTCGTAGGCCGCTTGTACGGGTGTGTGGCGGTGGTCGTAGCATCCCTGTTCCACAGTCATTCACTGCTACAAGCGGCGGAACGAAAAAATAAGAAAAGAAAGGAAAAAAGGTGAAAAGGCAAGGAGCGAGGCGACGTGCGAGAGTAAAAAAAGGCCGCGCCGTCCGGAGATAGAGATCAGATTGAGAGACAGAAAGAAGCGGAAATGAGCTCACGAGGGATCCGATAAAAGTTTCGCGATAAACCCGGTCGCCTTGTTGCCGGCCTTCGGATATTTTATTTCGGTAATTGCCGTGGAACATCTGAAAGGAAATATTGATTCGTATTGTTTACCGCGGCGAGCCGCCGCCGAAGAATGGCCGACGCGGCTCGGCTGGAATTTGTTGAGCGGCCGGGGAGGACGGGTTCGCTGATCGGGCGGGGGGCGGGGGCCCTGGGAGTCACTAAACCGAGGCACCATTCACGCGACGCCGCAAGCCAAGCGGTACCTGGAAACGATCTCTAATGATATGCCCGGGCCCGCGTCTTGAATGGACCTTTCGGGAATTCTTCGGCGGTTTCGAAGAATTAGGAATTCCGAGGCCAAAGTCGTATTAGGGACTCGTTTTCGCTCGCTCTCGCTCGCCCCCTCCTGCGGCTGTGCCCCTTTCTCGCCGGGACCAGTTTCCATGAAGACGACGCGGATAAGGTGGAACGCCGTAAGGGGAATCGCTTTGTGCGAATCGTCTCTTCTTCTTTTTTTCTTCCTTCATTCTTTACTTAACTCGCTCCCCGTAGCCAGCTCCGGCTTCTCGCGCCTCCGTTGCGCTCTTTTACACGCTCTCAAGTGAGATTTATAAACGCGAGCGCTGCAGTTCTTTCAAAGCAAAGCTCCACAGTTCAAACCACCGGCAATGAGAACAATTTCGAGCCGCCGTCGCTATTTTGTATTTCAACGTCCCTTTCAAAACACCTTTCAAATCGCCCTGACAATCGACTGCCATCAACTTGCGTGGCCAATTGTTTATTTGTCGCACTCAGTGGACCAAATGACAACAATATTGTGGTAATACTATTTGTCTGCGTGAATGGGTCATTAGTACAGATACGTATAGTTGCATGCAAGCATATACGTAACAGTGCATAAATGGGAAAATCTGAATTGTGAGCTTGAAAAAAAATATATGACGTTTAAAAATTATATCTTGTCGTATTCGTCACCTATACTTGGAAAAATAAGAGGCTAGAGCAGAATAATATTATAACAAATTTAATAACTAGTATAGTAACAAGTACTTTTTTATATGCATGAAACTACTTTTTTTTAACAAATATTTTATTATTTTTTGTATTAATTTTTTTATAAAAATTATACTAAACATTAAGCAGATAATTTTACTTTGTATAATTTTGTTTATGTTGAAGAAAGGTTGAGAATTTCATGCTCATTATTCTTTTTATATGTCAAAGATGACGAAACTTGTTCAAGTGTTGTAGATTTTGTAATTCATCGATACAGTATACACATGTTTTATTTTTATTTTACTAGATTACTACATGCGTTTCACGCGCGCCAGTTATGTGATGTGTAATTTTTTATATATATATCATTTAAAAATTGAACATCATAATTTTACAGTTTGTATCTTCTTTATCTGAATAAATTACTGCTCACCAATAGGATCGATACGTTAAATTTATATTTGTAGTTCTAAATTCAAACAAAGAAATAAAATGAAATTCAAACATAAATGCTTTCGAAATCGATCGATTGCAAATACAAAGGCAACAATGCAATCGTTCTTAGCTACGAAAAATGTATTGCATAAAAATTCGTAAAAGGGATTGATGATAAATCTAACGAATCTTATATTCAACAAAAGCGTACATAAAGCGCGATTGAATAGTTAATATGAGTCGTTAGTTAAACGAATATGGCACGTAAAAATTTTGACTGTGACTGTAAATTTACGCAGCTACGTCGGAAACAATCGCGGCCCTCTCGTTGAATCTACAGATGTTGGCTCGGGTGTACACGTCAGAACACAGCAATTTATCTTAACCGGCTGGATGACACCGTTGGCTGATTCGATTTCTTTTCCGAGTACTAACGAACCTATAAATATGCATCGCTTTGAACTCCAGCGTAAGCCTTCGCGCAACCGAATTGCCGGAAGGGTAAATTGAGCCTGAGAAGGCGTGCTGCTTTCTCGGTTTGTTGGATTGATAATTCGCACGTAATTAATAGAAATGAGGCATAATGAATGGGCGCTCGAATCGCCGACAAAGATGCTGAGATGGGAAAGATTTTGGCCAGTAAGATACGTAAAAAAGCAAGGGGACCGCTTCTCTTTGCGAGAATATTCTTACTTTTTGATGAGTAAAGACAGGATTCATTTTTTAGAACGTTCTCAGAGGTAATGTAATATTTTGTTCGATATATATATTATATTATATATTCAAAAGGAGGACACGTTTTAATGATTATTCCAACTGATTGGAATTTCAGTTCAGAGTGGCAAACATAAATGAAAATGCGAGCTAAAAAAAAATAAACATGTTTTATTGACATCGTTTCAAACTCAAAACTTGTCTACGTTGAAATTTATTCATGTCGCAAATGTTCTGCGCATTAACAATGTTTGCGACCAACATCCTCGGAACAAAAGTCATTATATCCATCGATTTCTCAACTATTGGCCAAGAAATTGAACGCATCTCGGGACGACTATTTTAAACAGACATGTAGCCGATTATATTTTTGACCGTTCTCGTTGCGTCGCTGCGTTACGAAAGCGTATTTCCTCAACATCGAACGTTCGGTCAGCTGATTGAATTGGAGCAAGGCTATTTTCGCGAGGGTTTCGCAGCGTTCCGCTGCCATTAGAATACATTCGGCTCGAGTGCCAAGGAGCGCGACGTCGGCCGAGGTCCGTCAGTCGCGACTGTTGCAATCTGACGGAACGCGCGGCTCGCGGCACGCAATACGAAACACGTGTTTTGAAAAGAGTACAGCCCGAGGAACAGACGTATGATCGCCGAGCTCGTGTACTTAGCACGCCCATCTCGTTCTTACAGCGCCAAATAATGCCGTGCGTGGCAGTCGGCGCGTACAGACACACGCAGCCAAAATGTTCTTACGCAGATAGAGCATGCGACGTGCGCCTCGCCGGCACGCCTTGCCAACAAATCATCAACACGGTGTCCTGCTCTGTTTACAGGCCGGGCCGACGCGAACCGAGCTGTATTCCGCGCTAGATTCATGACGTTGTCGACGACGGGAATAGTTTCGTCGTCGCGACATCGACTTTAGCTTGCGCCTTCGAGACTTCCATCAACCGCTGCGCCGCCGTACGGGCCTCATTTTTCTTATTTCCCGTCTTTTCCCCGCCGCGCCCCGCGTTTCATCGCTCCGGCTCACGAAATGCCTCGTGTTCGGCTATTAACCTCCGCGGGATTCTCCTCACCGCGCCACTTCCTGCCCTTATTCTTTTTTTCCCCGACGCAAAGGAATTACTTTCGAACTCGGTTTGGCTTCACTGAAATCCACGCTGACATGTGTCGAGTTTTGCTCCCGAGTTCTGCCTAATTAATCGCCAGTTTACTCTCTGATATGTTCGCTCGTTGGGACGGAAATTTCGCTCGCGGCCAAGGAATGTGGCTGAAAATCGCTCCAGCGTTCCTAAACATGAAACGAAAAGGGGCTGGGATTAGCGAAAATACACGTGCAAATGAAAAATGTAAATTAGTTGCTCCGCTGTTCGAAGGGGACTTATGCGCTCTTTGTGCGTATTCAGGGAAATTATGTATGTTGAATGGATAGCGCATGTAAGCGATCAAAACTTTAACGTAAGTTAGCACAGAGGAAAATTAAAAAGAAAAAAAATACTACTTTGTGTTTCACTTTTATAATACAATGAAACAAGTATTATTAATAATAAAATAAAACCTTAAAATTGAATGAAATAAAATAAAATAAAACCGTCGCCCTGACATTAGTGTAGATTTTGTCTTTACATATTTTGGACTCTGCAATTGCTATGTACGATTATGTTTATGCGATTATTGTAACTGTAAGTTGCATATATATTTTTACATAGCTTGATCGATAAGACGATGGGTTGGGAAAAATGATGCTGAATGATAAACAGCACTCACGTCTGAAACGCAGTGCTCTATCCTTCAAATTAGCTCTCGTCGGCGTGACCAAAATTATTTAAATGGATCACCGCGCTGAATTCCGCGAATTGAAAGTTTTACGAAACTATGAATCCGCTCTTAAAATTGAGATAGATTATAAGACGAAGGAAAGCGGGGAAACTTCGTTAAGAATTCGAAGACGGCGTAATGTAGGAGTGGCGGAGAAGAGTGGCGACGCGAGCAGGGGTGTGGACGGTGGTAACGAAGCCGAGACTTCATACTTATTTTACTTAAGAAAGTGACGTTTTTTTTAAGGGAACTAACAATGAGGGATGGTGGACCAAGAAAATGTTTAATGCCGCGGAAAGCGGGGCTCGGGTAATTAATATCCATTATCCTGATCGCGTGGCGACCTACGTCTAATTAGACCGGAACGGAAACAAAGACGCATTAGCCGCTTTGGATGGACCCTGGATTGATATCCAGACGCCTTTTTCGTCTTTGTAATTTCTCGTTCGTTCTGCTTGTGGATTCAGAACTCCTTTCTCTTGCAACTGCGTCAGGGGCAACTTTAAATTTTAATCAATGACACTCGAATGAGTCGTCAGTTTTCTCTCTTCTTTGATCATTTACAAACAAATATATATATATTGTATAGAACAAACAACAATTTATTATTTTCACTACTAACGTTAGCGTCTGTATTTAATATTAGATATAATCGTGCTATCAAATTAGTATAAAACTTAGTTTTATAATGATCAGTTGCTCGTGCAATTGTAAAAAAATTCACACATGCTTTTCACCAGAAAGCATAACACCGGTTTTCACCATCCTAACACTGGGCTCTGGTTGGAGCTCCCTGTTAGGGTGGTGTAATAATGTTCACATATACATAATTATAGTTTTAAAAATGCAAATAATCATAGCTGTTTAAAACATATTCTTTTATAACTTAAAATATTATTATACACAAATTTTGTTGTGGTCATTTCTTGAGAAACTGTGAAATAATACAATTTTCACTAAACCCGCAACACTATTACCAAAGGCCGTTCAACTTTACTTTAATCTCCCGAACAATACTTACCCTTCACTCCGGGAACTTGAGCTCTTAACTAAAAGCCCCGCATCATTAGTCGCGTATCGCAGTCGATATACTGCAACTGCGTCGATGCAGGTTTGTCATCTAATTAAAAGGCGTCTTATTGATGCGCTGATTAAAAGAGTGCTCGGAGAATCGACGGCGCAATCCAGCCGATTACTCGGGGCGATCGCCGAGCGGCGTTATCCGGGCCGATCGCTGTCCGACGAGACTAATTGTCGCGTAGTGGGTGCAATTACGGCCAGGTTGATGCGCACGCGTAATTGAACAGGTCGGCGCGGTGTCAAATGTACACCCTGGCACAATACGCCAACGATCGCTTACACTCATACGAGAACACGGCTATCTATCCGGCGGAGGTTTATACGCGTGTTGGCCGCTGTAAACTCGCGCCCGGACGGTCGAAGTAATCGTACGAGATCCCATTGCATGAATATAATTTGCATACAAGTTGGTTATACGCGCTATAGCGCCGGCCGGCATCAGCTGGCGCGCCCGTATAAACGATTATGGTGCCAACAGATGTAGGCAGACTTCTCGTTCCCGCGTCGACCGCTCCACGCGCGCCCTCTTTCTCGCGCCGCGAGAGCCTTGGCTCCGCGTTATACGATCGGAAACCAACTTTTACGCACCCTCGACGTTACGATCACCTTACGTGCTGCTAATGGCAGCACATTATTTACTGGCTCGCGTCCTCGACCATTACGCTCTTGTTACGCTCTTGTTGTCGAATCTCCGACAATTTTGCGGTGATTCTTCGCGTGCCATCTAATGGCGATGAAAGGGGGAAGACTCGAGAGCACGGGTGGAGTTGTTATACTTGACAATTTTGAGTGTTTGGAGATTGGTAACAGGAGTGAGGCTTGGAGTATACATATCGAGAAGCTTTTTTTTGCCATTGTAATGTAGATAGTGATTTATAATGTTATCTTTTTTATATATATTATAATATATTCTATATATTTAATATATATATATATATAATATATATATATAATAATATATATATATAATATATATATATATATTATAATATAATCCAATTATCATCGTCGTCTGATACTTGAGGACTGATTTTTGAATTTCAAGAAATTATTTCGTGTAAGACGTTTTTAGTTATGATGCCCCGCAGATGCGTCTTATGATATTTATGATATGGTTAAGTGTGTTTATATCTCGGGTTATTGTTATTCATTACATAATTATTATTTATCAGTTGACTTATGGCAGAGCATAGGACGCATTGAAAGGAACACAAGGAATAGACGCAAAAAGCTCCACGAAATCCGTGAAATTATTAGTGCAAATCATGAGATCGTAGCACCAATCGTTGGTGTCCCAGGTGAAAATATTTGCAAAAAAAGCTTTGTAAAGCACTGAATTAACAAGACTCATTTGCGAACTCGGTACTGTATGGAATAATACCTGTGGTATAAAAAGTATTTCAGAGTAAGTTGGAACCGTTCTTAGTCACGAACGTAAGACAAAGAGCAGATTGCTAGCGCGGCACATCATTAAACCGAACGGCCGTGTCGCAGGTTCCAGTTGGTTTTTTCCTCACTCTCGTGGTCTCCGTCTCTCATTCTCCGTCCGTCGCCTTGTTCATCTCGCGGCGGATTTCCCGTGGCTGCAACACCAGCAGCCAATCTTTTCTCTTTCCTTCTTTGTCTCAGTGTCGCTGGTCTTTTTACGTTCTCTTTCCGTGGCATCCCGTTACAGGACACCTAATCTAATGGGAGAGACAACTCGCCTAGAGGACGCGATAGCATTTGCCGAGAGTGATGGCGCTAGGCTCGCGAACGGCCGGTGCGAGGAAGATGGCGACACCGAGTGGAGAACGCTGGTCTTTGAAGCAGCCGCCGCCACTTGTTGGTCGATCAGCGGCCCCCTTTAAATACGATCGCCACCCTGTCTGAGATCGTCTGCCAAATACAGAAAGACGGATACAGGCGCCCTTTTAGGTGGGACCTGTTTCCCGCACACGCCTCGCCGGTTACACGCACTTTCGTTTGCATTTTATATTAGTCTCACGGAGGATAAATTGTACGCGTCTCTTCTTGCTGGATCTTTTAGCGCCATTCGACTTTCCAGGGACCGCTTTTTTGGGGCCGGATTCCACTTTTTTTCTCCCTCGCCCATCCCGAGCGACTCTTTCTTCGCACGCCACCTCCACCTTTGCCACCACCATTGCCGCCAGCACCGTCCTCTTCTTCATTTAACGGCCCCGGATCTTAATGTAATATAGTGGAAATTGCGTCGGAGCCATCTTACTTTCAAACCCTTCAGTGTACTTGACCAACTTAAAGTTATGACCCTCAGAAAATACTAATATCGTTGTACACCCGCTCGCGAAGTACCTCAACTTCTACGAAGAAGTTGGAACATCATTAAAAAGAGAGTCAAGAAGCGAGTGTGCCGTCCATCGATCCTGCGCCACTCGGAACCAAAGGCGTAAAGTAATATAAAGTCTGGAGTTCGGTCATATCGCGCTCGTAAACCGATGTGCTCTCGTTCTCTCCCGCCTTACAAAAGTTTCAGTCTCTTTCCTCGTATACGCGATTCACTTCGCCTGCTATGATGCAATTTACAGGGTGGTTTACCGAATCAACATTTTTCAATGATGTCTTGCTATTAAATTATTTATATTGTTACTGATTTACTGTTGATTTGTTAGGACAGAGTAATTCAAAGTAATTAATGATTTTGAAAATGAAAAGTTATAATAAGAAATATTCTTCTTACAATAAAAATTAAATCCACATGTGTAACCTTTCTGTGGTTGTTCACATTTCACATAAAAACTCAGTTATTTTAAATTTTTTACTAAAGTCATTTCAAACAAAAACTTAATAAGCAAAAAAAAAAAAAAAAAAAGAAAAGTACGAAAGTGAAGCAAATAACAGATACGATACCTAGGTCCAGTATTTGATGTTGCAGGAGGTCTGAATGCCATGTCACTGAACTGTTGCAATTTTGTTTTGTTCAAATTAAGCTGCGCGGTTCGAGCTTCCGCAGCATCTGCCAAATCCTTTAGAGACATTTTGCTGAGTGTTAAATCCTCGACATTGCGACATCCAATGCACTTGCAATTATCAGAACATGGGATTTTGGCCTAAAAATTATAATATTATTATTTTATTATAAATATATTACTTATATATTATATTATTTAATTTTACTTCTTTCTTAGAATTTTATAATAAATTGATTAACAAAATGTTTACCTCATAACATTCGCAATAATTCTTTAGACATCCACTGCGCTTGCAGTTGCAACCTTTGTTGTGCCTCCTAATATCTTCCCCTGTATCTTTGCCTTTGCCAATTTTCGGTCTAAAAGCATTTGGATTTCTTTCCAGACAAGATTTTATAGCTCTCTGTCGTTCTTCTTCATTGCCGAGATTATTCGAACAGTTGTTGCAGTTGCACATATGACAAAATTCTCCATTTGCGAAACAATCGCAATATCTGAAAACAGAAAAATGAGTTAAAATCAAATTTACTTTTCAAACTTAACTTGGAATAATTATTCTTTTATTTTATATTTAAAATGTTACAAATCTAAAACACCATTATTAAAATAAATATATACAGCTTTTGCTTTGTTAAAGTAACAAAATTGAGAACATTATAAATTAAATTCTAAATAAGAAACTTAAATTAAAATTAGTATTTCTATATCACTCACAATTTCAAGCACTGTGATTTTGTACAATTGCAAGGTTTTCGCGGTCTGATGCCGTTGGGCTCATTATTATATGATTTGGAACTCTTGATTTCCGAACCACTGATCGAACTTTGCGAAGTTTGTATAGTCGCGTTCATTAACGTTTGCGTCATTTGAAGTTTACCTTTCGCCTCGTCGGTGTTAATCTATAATTTTTCACAATTTAAATTATTTATTCCATTATAACATTGATTTCAATTTTGTAAAACTCATAACTCATTTATCATATTTTTCGTCAACTAACTTTTTTAACCGTCGGTTGCTGCTGCTGTTGGATGTACTGTGCAGGAAGTACGACGATGTTACCAACATTTGGAGCCGTTGAAAGAACCGCCTGGCCGGATGCAAGTTGGCTCAAAGCAGACGCGGGAATGGTGACTGCGTTTTTATTTTGGTTCGCAACGCCAGTCGCGGATGCTGGAATTATGAGTCTCTGACTGGTACCAGTCATTGTTTGGCCTTTCGGGACAACATTTCTTAACGATTGATTGCCGGTGTTCAGCGGTACAACTTTGACAATTTGCTGAGGCTGGGGCGTCACTTTGTGCACTACACCGCTTTGAATCGTTTGAGTCTTTGGCTTGCCTACAGTCACCACATTTGTCGTTCCTGTCGCTGGAGTACTCACTAATCTTACGTATTGAACCTAAAAAGGATACAACGTTTTAATATCACCTTGAAATTTAACATTTGGAATGTAAAGCCAAATTCACTTACTATGATTATAAAAATATTAATAATTCAATTTTATGTTTTACTACTTAATTTTAAACAGGTAATAAACAGGTTAATAATCAATGAACAAATAATATTTAATTTTTCTAAATAACAAACACAAACCTGTCTTCTTGGTATCTGCATTTGATGGACAGTATTTGATCCAGAAACTATGCTCTGATTTGCTGGTATCCTTATCACTTGTCCACCTCCAAAAACTGTTCCTGGTTTAAGCGGGCTCTGCAAATTTAAATTTCTTTAAAATATCACATTGATCTAAATTAACAAATGATTGTACTGTAAGGGTAACAATGTATGTTAATATAAAATTAAACTTAAGCAAATTATAATACATTGTTTAATAAAATTATATATAAGTATGATAATATATTACAATTCAATTACAGAATAGATCATTGTGAAAGTGAATTTAACTTTCATTACGTAATTGAAGTTCTATAATAAAATTCAATACAGTTTTATTATCACTTGTTACTGAATTAAAATTCATAGAAACATGCTTCTGTCATTTCTGCCTTACATATTATTAAACCTGATATAAAAATTAATATTTATTAAACAATTAAACGTTTATCTTGAATTATAGAATGTTGTCAGTTGCTCTATAACATATGTTATTAACAAGACAGAATTAGTAATAGCTACCTATACAAAGTTGCCACTGCTTAATTTCATTATGTTCAAGCGAAATGGTTAACATAGCTCTTGACGCACAGTAGGGAAATGCACAAAAAAAGGTGCATTAGAATTACAAGGAAAAAAGTGCATAAATAAAAAGCTGCAGGTGTAAAGAAACAAGTTATGAGAAATCAACAAAATGAATATCTAACCAACCAAAGCGAACGTCCGACACCTGTGTAAAAACGAACTCAAAATAGTCAATATCCTTAGTTCAGCCACAATAAAACTTACCTGTCGTATAATAACCTTCTGCGGACTTTGCTGTACAGTTTGAGTTTTGTTAGCAGTTGCGTACGTGACCGCGGCCTGCTGAGAATTTGAAATTGTTGGTTTAACTTGGGTGGTTAAAGTTGGAGCAGGCAATATTTTCATAGGCGATTTGACAGCATTGGTTGGAACAAGTGTTACTTTCGATGGCTGAGCAGTTGATGTTTGAATCAACTTATTGACAATGAGTCCCTTTAAAGAGAAACAACAATTGGCATATCATCGACAGAGACGATCCAATGTATTTTGGAAATATTCAAAGGAAAGTGAAGGAGTACTTTGAGGGAATTGTAATGATATAAACTGAGAGACAAAATTGGATGAAAGCTTGAAGATGGAAAGTGTTGACAAATTTTAAGTTTTAGTCAAAGAAGATGAAAGAAAAGTTGACAAAATGAAAGTGGTTCATTTTGAACGTCAAATACATTGTTAACATTGTTATTGATACTTTTTTATAAAAATTATCATCACCAGTTTACTTCAGTGGCTGGTAACTTTTATAAGAAAATATCTCTGAGACTGTTTTTGATTGTCCAAATATGAGTTAGTTACAAATGCATTTATATGAGACAACATGCGACAGTCTACCTTATTCGTAGACAAGAGTCCCATTTGTTGAGCTTGAGCAAACATAATTTTTGTGGGACTGGCAATGCCTTGACTGGTCACATTATTTCCTACTATTTTAATAGCTTGTTGACTGTCGCCTTGTGTAGTGGCTAATAACATTTGGCTTCCAGGTTTGGCCTGATTGCCAGTCAGTATCATTTTTGTGTAAACCTATAAAATAAATTGTTATAAAAAAAAGCTATAAATAATATTGCTTGTTACATGGGAGAAATAGTATTGTTTAAAAAGAGAAAAATTGAATTTATTTTCCTTTTTATCATTTGAATATGTGTCCTGTGTCATTTAGAAGGTATATAAAATAATCAAAAGGAGACAGCAGGACTTGTGAAATGTAGTAAATCATATGCATAAAGCTGTATATCTTTATAATATGCAAAACAGGACTTAAATTTTTTCTTTTTTTTCATATGTGATCAATTACATTATGTAATAATTGTATAGATATTATACAATTTATTTAATTTCCTTTAAAATTGTATCATTTTAGACACAATTGTAATAATGATACTAATGATAATTCATGATTCACCTATAAATTATAAATTACAAAAAATTTAATAAAACGTACATTTCTTTGCTGCTGGTTACTTTGAGCAGGTCTTTTTGCTGTGCCTTGCGTAGTTTTAGCTGGTTGGATATTACTCAAAGCGATGCTACCAGGTTGACTACTCACAGTCATTGGTTTATTAGGTTGCGTTGTACGCAAATGTACAATATTTCCATCGGCCGATTTTGCTGTGATTAGAGTCTGAGCCAGGGACTGTAACTGGCTTGGCGAAGCAGAAGTTGGGTGAGAAATTTTTAATATTTGACTCGCTCCTTGACCACCCGCAGGAGAGACGATCATTATTGATTGACTCTGCGTGGATTGAGCAGTACTCGATGGTTTCATCTTAAAATAAAACATAACAAAATATTTTAATAAGAACTTGCACTAATAATTTAAACATTTCAAGATTCCAACGTTTATTAAGCAACAAAAACTAATTGTACATAATTTAAAACAAATTTAAAACGTATTCAAAATTTGCAATTGTAATACCTGCATCGCTGAAACTGGAACTCTTTGCAAAGTCGGCTTTGTCTGGAATATAACATTTTGATTGTTTTGATTGGCCGTGGTGTAAACGATTTGTTCGCTCTGAACTTCTGGTGTGGAAAGATCAGTCATTTCAATATCTGGAATAATTGTCTCTGCCTCCTCCTCCACATGAACCTCACTTGTTATAACTTCTTCAGCGTTCATGCAATCCAATTCTGCTTGAATATCTTCCAAAGTTTCAAATTCGGTCGAGGCATACCTCTCCGAACTAGTGGCCAGAGTTAAACTTGCCAAGTCCCCATCGTTCAGGGTCTCCACCAAAGTACCAGCTTTGTTTACAGACATGGTTGCTTCGTTTAATTCACAGTTGTACTGAATCTGTAAAATAAAAGTTTAATAAGTAAAGTCGTTTTCATAAATTATTCAAATATTTGAATACAAATACTGTAAAATTTTTATTTTTTAAGAAAAAAATGAAATTGATTTCAAACACTTTTATCACATATTTCATTTACATGTATAATCTCAATTTATCTAAAATCAAGTCTACATTGTATCTACAAACTATTTTTAAAAATAACTCCAGGCACATCTAATAATACACAAAACAATCATCATATTATTACAATTAAAAAGCCACTAATATCAAAATTTCAACAATCCTCACGTTTATCAATCAAACAATTTACCAAATGAAGTGACTTTAATTGCAATTTAATGATTTGTATCAAACTCACATTTAAATTTTTGAATTCATTTCAAAACTAGCGAATCATTGAAACACTTAAACAACCAAACCGAGATAAAAGAAAAATCAAAACCTCATATTGATAATACAATAAAAAAAAAGAAAGAAAAAAAAAAAGGCTTGAGTACAATACCAAATGAGTTATTTTTTACGAGTCATGAAAAATCAACAATTTCCCGGCAAGCAAAGTAAACCTAACCCCACACAGCGATACGTGCCAGAGGGGCAAGGGGGGCGCTGGCGAGTCCCTTTTTCCAAGCGTGGCTTTAAATTTAAAAATTCAAAAATTCAAAAATTCACTTCCCCTCACCCACGCACCCCGCCTCGCGCTCCGAATCAACGAATCGCCGGTGTTTTCCGACTCGACGATTTTCCTCGACCAATCTCCAGCTCCGACTCAGCGTTGGGTCACGGCCCGTCAGACGAAAAGCGAAATCAAATCGACTGACATTAGCGCCATTTGTCGACCGATCGCGCCATTTTCTTCGAAGCGAGGTCGCGCGCGGGGCCGCGTTCGCGCGTTCGCCATTCAAATCGCGAGCCGATCAGGCCGATTTTCTCGCCGAAAAGCCGATTTCGGCGACGAATTACGCGATGGAGCTAACCTACAACCGCGACGCTGCTTCGCGTTCTGACGTTGCGTGGAAGCGCGCGGGGCAGGGGGGGGAGGAAACGGAATCCCGCGAAAGGTCGCTACGGGGCGGGGTGCGGGGGGAGGTCGTATTCGCAATCGGCTCGAAACTCACCTGCAGCTCAAGATTCGTGACCGCGAAGCATCCTTCGGCGACGTTTGTTTACGCGCCCCCCGGGGGTACGTGTTCAACGCGCAACTTCCTCACCCGCCGACAGATGGCCGCGAAGGTACGTCACTGCGACGTCGTTCAAAATCACGCGCCCACCATTGCCGACACTTGGTCTTGGGAGTCACGCCTTTGCGAAATCGCTCGCGGCCACGCGGTGGTTTGATTCTTTTTTTCCCGCTACTTTTCCCGCGGGCTTTTCACTTCTCGATACAACCCACGACTTTTCGCGCACTTTGTATTTCTCACTCGATTGAAAACGCTGGACGCATGGTGGGGGTGTACAGATCAGAAGCTCGATGCTGCATTTTGTGTCGGGGAAGAGCACCAGGTGCTGCCATCTGGGATCGAAAAAAATGAAAGCGATATTTTTGTTGAATTGTAAATAAATAGGGGAGATTGTGGAATGAATAAAGATTGTTTGTTGATTGTTGTTGTTTATTGTTTACGGTTTGCTATGTTTAAGCGTAAAATGGAGTTGTTTGGGAAAATTTGCTGATTAACCTTAAAGCGCGTTTTCAAAAGGAGTTTAGTTTACTTTAATGAATGCGTTGGATGTTTGTTAGGCAGGCATTTAAATGATGTTAGGGTCTGATGAGAATTGGAGTAAAGTTGGTCTTTGAGTATTCTTGTTTAATATAGATGGTAAATTGTTTACCCTACTTTTGTATTGTTTACTTTCCGTTTTCTTTTAATGAAGTTATAAATTTTTGTACTGGGATTAAAATGCAGATTCGATTTCATATAATATTTTTAAAACTATTATTGGAATTTAATAATAATAGGAGTTGTTGAGATGCTGATAAACAATGGAATGTGAAAGTAAAAAAATAATTAAAAATTTATTGTAGGAACTATATTTGAATCAATAATTGGAAAGATGATTGACAAAACTATGTCTGGCAATGTGGATAACCAGCTCTCAAAAGAGGATTATTTAATATTGAGGGCTAAAGAGACTTTAACTACTGACATTTATGCTGCTAAATCTTGGCTAATTACAGCTAAATCCTTGTTTCCTCATAGTTCGAAAGTGCAAGTTAGTATTGGTCGTATAATATTTTTCAATTACTTTTTTTGATTTGTTTTAATTTTCATTTATTCATTTCATTTTAATATTTTTACCACTCCAATTAATCAGGAAAGTTAAGTTAAGTTTACAACAAAATTTATTTATACATGTGATATAATGGATTAAACCAGCAAACAATTTAGATTAATAGGAAAAAATGCAGCTTTACATAAAATTATAATTAATCTATTTACTTTCTTTTTTTTTACAGTTCGAAGCATATAAATTAGAAAAGCTAGCAAAAAATGTCAAGGAGGCTGCGCAATGTTTTAGTGAAATGTAAGAAATTAATGATTTATTTGTTGATTAATTAATTAGTGAACTTTATCTTTGATGTGTAATAATCTTAAAATAAGAATTACAGAGTTGGAAAGTCTCAGTAAACTTTTTTGTATAATATTGTTTTTTACTTATCTTTGTAGATCAAATTTATAAAATTTGTATCATAACATGGTCTTACAATTAAAATTTTATAATCTTTTCTTTTTTTACACTTCAACAGATTCCAAAATTTCCCAGATGATCAAGATATATGGAAAGAAATCGAACTAATAACTGGATCATTAAGAAATGAACATTCAAATCCAGAATCAGAATTGTTATGTCAAATGTTTCAACATATACCACAAGACTTGCAGCACCGACTTTTAATAATGACTGCGGATCACAGTGAAGATACAATGGAACATTGCAAATTGTTACTTTTACTGTTGAAAAAGTTCCCACAAACTGTATCTACACATGGTGTATGTATAACTATGTGCTCAAAATTTTCACATTTTTGCAACAAATTTCAACTATATTATTTAAACAATTTGATCTATAAAAATCAAAATTAGTTTACATCTTAATATTATATTTACCATAATGCACAAATATGTTCATATACGTATATTCAACGAATAGTTAATATATAATACCAATTTTGTTTCAATTCAAAACTGTTAAAAGTTTAAATCTGTTGCAAAATAAAAAGGTGGTAATTTCGTTCACTTTAAATAATTTGATTAGATACATTCATAATATTAACATTACTTTTATTTCTCAGCCACGTCTAGTCGAAACTTTACTAACAGCAGAAAAACACAGTCATCCTGGCAGAGCAGTGAACGATTTTCGGAAGTTATTGGCTTGTGATGCTCTGCCACTTTTGGGCTCGGCTCCAGTCGAACTGAACC
>JABFOV010000162.1:0-50690 GCA_022817685.1 Aradophagus sp. ZL-2020
GGAAATATCCAAGTACTTATTGTGTAGCGCTGTAAAAATTGTTTGTTTTCCTTCAAAGTCTATTGTGAAATGTAAGGTGAAATTAAATAATTTCATGTGTAGCACAATGATTTTCTACAGATTTCATTTGTCATGAATATTGAAGGTGAATATTTTTTAATAAAAATTCAAGTACTACTTCAAATGAATGATTCTTACAAATGGTTATTCGATGTAGAAAATTATAAAAAAAGTTACGCACTCTTTGAAAGTAGTAATCTTTTTTAGAATACACGTAAATTTCAAATAACATATTTTATGACAATTGTTGACATATTTTCAAATTCATAAAAATAAACTTTAAATAACAAGAATAATTTATAAAGCGAATCAATTTCAATTATTCATTACACGTTTCGTTCAATTTTTCATTTATTTTACAAGCTTCCATCGCTGTAATTTAAAATTACCTTATTATTTTAATTGTTTTATTTCATTTTTTGTGTAATTCCACGATTCACGTTTCATCCATCCAATTAACTCATTCTGTTTCATTTTGCTGATAAAACATAACCAATTATCGAAATTCAGTTCAATAATCTTCGTGATTAATACGCAACTCGTAAATTGCAATTACGACCTCCAAACACAGTATTTACCGTTTGCCTTTTTTTTTTTTTTAATCATAAATCTCGAATACTCATTCAGACATTAATCATCATGCGACATAAACAACTCAAGTAGTTAAAACATGTCTAACAGAGGTTCAAGAAAGAAGGAGAAGAAGGAGAAGAAAAAAAAATCAAGAAGGTCGTTCTTAATTCTTTGCGATGACCCGGAACGGTCGTCTAAGCGACTAGCGCGGCGTAACCGAAAAAGGCGGCTCAAAAAGCCAAATCACATTCGCGAAGGTTAATTTTGACATGATACACCCACCAGCGTGCCCCTGCAAGACAAATTCTCTCCTTTCACGTTTTACGGCTTGATTCTTTCTGCTCATTAAGACGGACAAAAAGCGCCGAGCAAGAAATGAATGGCCCAAAGATGAGCCCGGAGATTTTTCGGAACCGTTAAAACATTATGTAAAACTAGGACCAGTCTTGCCGCTCCCGTCCCGCGCCTGGCCGTATCCCCACCGCCGCCCGTGCGCGGACGAAGAAAAGAGCGAAAAGAAGCGGGAGGGAGTGGAGAAAAAAGAGCAGGACGAGTTCATTTAATAACCTTGATAGAAAGATGATGGAACGAAAGTTCAATTATCTTTCCACCGTCTCATCGGGGTTCAACGAACGGGCGCAGCCGTGAGTGATTCGGCGTATCTGATTGGCTTTGGTGCTTTCATTCGTCGATACGTATCGGCCGATCGAAAATCGAGCCGACGAAACGTTCCGTCACTCGCGAGACGCGTTACGCGCCCCGGACGGTTTTCGCGCGGCAGCCGTGATTGACCAATTAATCTCGGCGATAACGAATGCGATTGAAAATTAGCGCCACGTCGGGCCGAGTAATTGTGCCCCGTCTGGCCAACTCGAGCGATAGCGCGCGCGATTAGGCCGCCCGGACGGTTTTATTTTGTAACGCAACAATATTAATTAAGCCGTTAGCGGGTAATTAGGCCACGCATGTTAATCACGCCGCGGGTACTTTAATTGCCATTCCGCGCGCGCGAATTCGAATAAGTTTAACATACATTATGATTAACGAACGAACGGAAATTTCGCCTGGCGCGCGATTTACGTTTCGCTAAATCAAAACCGAGCCCGTTTAGTCGCAGATTGCATTATTACGTCTAGCTCGGGTCGGCGCGGGATAATTTGTCGCTCTCATAAATTCCGAGTCGTGATCGAATCCTATCTATATTATCTTCCTATTCCCTCTATCGCTCCCACTCTCTGATCTATGTCGTACACGCACTGTTACGCTCGAGCAACTCTTGCCGCAAGTTAATCGAGCGATTGAGTTTACATCAAGGGGAGAACACGACTCGCGTAAACGAGTGTACACCTGAAAGCCTCGCAACTACGGCCTCGCTATTATGGACACCTTTGTCGACATCATTGTTTTCAAAATTAGATTATCAGTTCGCTTATTTATCGCTTTTTATTCGCGACCCGACCCGAGGCATTGTTCCTTATTACTTATTGTTAGGCGAAAATTAATACAAGGCCAGCGGACAGGAATTTCAGCCTTTCGGACATTGTGATGTTTATGAAAAATCGATCTACCCGCGTTAATGCTTCGAAGTCGAAACTTTTCGCTCTTTTTTACCGTTTCAAGTTGCTTTCATCTGAGTAAGTGTCAAGTCATTCAAGAAACGTCTTTAACGCTAGTTTGTCGATACCAATTATTTCATCGTTTACTGTTGCAATATACTTTTGCACTTTATTATTGAACATTTTTCATAATAACAATCACGTAATTTTTATTACATTGAAATACGAATTTGAATAACTTTTTACTCAACTTTAACAACAGTTTCGGTAATTACGAACATTTGCAATTCCGAAGGAGGAAGATCGAGGTACAAACAGTTTCATCGTGAAGTAATAATTAACATTATGAATTAATTGAATTAAGTTTTATGTTGATTCGATTTGATAATTAACGAACGTTGTTCGTCTTCGTGGGATCTGTAAAGTACTAAATGTTAATGCATAAACACGCTTTTAATATAATTCTATATTATTACTTTGTTGTTTAAACATGCGCATTTTTATTTATTTGAGTACAGGTCTTCATTGTGCTGACGCGTCGTTTTAAAAAGAATGTTAGATTATCTTAAAGTACGATCGCGAATTATTTTACGCTGCTTCGCCGATCAAAGGGATATCTATTCAGACAGACGTTAAAAACGTTATAGCCATGAAATCGCGTTAAAGACAAAGAGAAAAACGCGCACCCGCGATATATTCCGCTGGGACTTTTCGCATTCATTTTCACGCAAGTCCGCGGAACATTTGTTTGATTCACTTTTATGTTTCTTATTTGCTACATACTTTATTTTGAATGAAATTGAAATTTAAAATTGCATACACTGCAAATATGAACCTTTTTAGAAGATTTTCTTTAAAAAAATGCTGGCACTTTATCAAAGTGCTCGATTTTCTTTGAAAAACAAAAAATGGTAATATTTTTCCTAAAAACTGTCGTGAAAGGCAATGTATGTAATTTACTTTTTTTTGTTTAACAGTTATGTAAAATGTATAAATTTTACATAAAACACTGCGAGTATTTAATAAAAAATTAAAATGTAAATGAATAAAACAAAGCTTGAAAAATACGAGTTCAAATAAACGAAGAAATTATCGTGAAAAAAGGCAATTGAAATAAACGATGCAATTTTCGGGATCGTTTCTTCGGTCGTAATAATAACTTGGATGTAATTTGGTTGGGAACAATAACTCGAATTCGGATCACGTATGGACGAACTTGTACGACTATTAAACTGTTACCGCATGGTGGCAACATGCTGAAGATTACGATAAAGCGATATGAGTATGCACTTACCTATAATGGTGTGAACTCTTACGGAGAGCTGAGTCCTGAGAACGATGGAGTTCTTTCGGCTGCAACAGAAAAATGAAAAGTCTAATTAGCCACGCAATCAACATGCTTTTATAGGCGCGCGTATTTTCAAGCTATTCGTTTAATGCTATCGTTTCGTACATTTTTTTGACCCTCTTTTTTTGTCGCGACAATTGTCTTCGGCTTAACGTTATTAAACTTTGTGCGCATATTTCGCAATTAATGCTTGCGATGAGCGGCTGGTTAATTGTGAAAAATATGTACGTTTGCAGGCGTATAAATCGACTTCGTTCTCGTTCCATTGTACGCCTAATTATTTTAAGTGGAGTAGACTGAGTTAGGGCTCCGGCCGTTCTCATATTTTAATTTTTAATAGTTATCCTTTTGCGCGCCGCGGTAATATCTAGGTGCGAATGACGCTATTGTTGCGTTACGTGCAACGCGGTTCGGCGTGGCATATATATTTTGTTTTTGCGACTTCATTCAGAGCCAATTCACATTGTCGCGTCAAATGTGTCACGGTCGACGTTGTTCCATTATTGCGCGCAGACTCTGCCGATAAAAGGGAGCAAACAAATAAATTGCATGATCAAAAGTTGCGAGCCGACGGAAGAGCGAGAATCAGTCTGTGCTTTAACAAAGTTAGGCGCAAAGACGGGCACTCCTGTTTAATACGTTCGAGGCAATGGATCCGCGTCTTTTTTACGACTTTTCTTCTTTCAAAATGTTTTCTTTAAACTTTCACCTTGCAGATAGGATTCCCTTTCAATTTGGTCGCGCAACATTTGCCTAAAGAATTGGACAATCGTCATTACGTTACGGAGCAACGCCGATTTTTCGTCCCGGCCGCCCCCTTTTTCGATTTTAATTAATAACAGTTTCATGTAAATCTAAATTATGGCCCTTCCCACACTTCGGCTACGTTCATTGATTAATTTCTTAAGTGTATTAGAGCCGTGTTACGCCATAGCAAGGATCGTGATCTGGGTAAACAATGGGTCGGAAGTTTATTCTGCAGGCTGTGCGCTATTTATAAATTATATAAATTAAGTGTATGGTGTGGCTGGAAAAACATAGTTACATAATTTATGGTTACGCGGATTTTTATAGAAAAATTCGTGCCACTTAAATGTTACGACGAGGCGCTTGTGAAGGGACTTATGCGACGGTTTGTTTTAATTGTCGCGATCTGTTACTGAAAGAAAACGCCGTTAATAAGTATCTACCTGTAGGTTGTCGTGAATCCAGTCAATGAACTTGATTTTACTCTGATTAGTTGGACGTGTTTTTTACAATTAGTAACTTTAATTACATTTCAAGAAATTACTTTGTTTCACTTTTGTGTGAAAATTGACGTGCTGTTGAAAAGTGAATTATAACGCTAACCTAGTTTAGTTTATACTGTATCAAGAAAAATACTTTGTTAGATTAATAATCTTGAATTGCAGATTTAACAGTCGATAGGCACTTCATTTCCAACCACTTAAAATCACTCTTTCAATTTATACGACAAACAATAGTAATGATAACTTTGTAACCATCATTCAAATCAATTAAAAAATTATAAATTTTCTCAAATTTACAATGATATTGTTGGTTTAGTAGTCCATCGTCTAAGATGCATTAGAAATTGAAAATGACCAAGAAACAATTCTCACGTTTAATTACAACTGAATTGTGAACCATTTTTTTACCAACAACTTTGGATGTAGTCTAATTAGACATAATTTCATACATACATACAATTCCGTATGCCATCATATAATGACGTATTATTTCATGAAATCGCAAAAGTTTATCTTCAATTATTCAGTTTTACCAACTTATTATCAAACTTTCGAAACGTCCTACGCCGAATCGATGCGGTCTTGAAACGTGCGCGACCGACTTTCGTCAAACAACCGCGACGAAAAGGACCCGAGCTGATAAAACGTCATGAAATCGTCACGCCGACATTGTCATTTAAATAATCCCGCGTCATGCACGATCGACGCCGGCTGCATCTCAACGACTCCGTTGCTTGGAAGGCGATCGACAGGGCGCGCCTGGTGACGCCGCGGCGCGACTCGATCGCCGGCTAATTAATTGAAGCGGCGAATTAATTTCGCCCGGCCGGCATCGTAATTACTTAGTTAAGCAGACAGCGGCGTCACGCGTCGTCCCGGAGCGAGCTTATCGGCGAATTGGGTTACGCGACTCGCCGACAACGCCGGGGCCGGCTGAAATGAAATCGCTCGCGGCGAACGTGCGCGAGCGAAGAAGCGCGAACGCCGAGACTTCAAAGGCTTGTGAGCCTTCCCACGCGGGCGCGCGAGAAATTGTGCCGAACGCGAGACAATGGGAAGGAACGCTCGGCCGGGGAGAAACACCGGACGTCGAGGTAGTTCAGAGGGCGAGAGGGAAAAAAAGGAGGGGAGAAAAAAGGGGGCCGTAAAAGTAGAAGGATGTGCGAAAACGCGTGTGCCCGTGCACGGGTTTGCGCGCCGCGCGAACGCCCGGGATGTCGAGTCGGAGCGTTGATAATGTTTCCGGCCGCAAATGGCAGCTGGGTCACGGCGCGTTTACGGGGCCGGCTGTATAATTGCGTGTAAACGCGCGTCAGAGACCGCGCGCGACCGTAAGCTTGTCAGCGTTATGGACGCGGCCTTGAATGGAATGCCAATGCCGATTGGAAGGTGAAACACCGCGGCGTCGCTGATGTAAGGTCGGCGCGTTTCGGCACCCGCCGACTTTCAAGTTCGACCGCTCGCGCGGACAAAAATGGCCTTGCATAAATTGGCCGGTTTCCGCCTGCGAGATGACTTTAACTGACGAATTTCACCGGAGATAGTAGCAAGGTGGTTATTAGTCGGTGTTGATGACGTTAGTAAATTAGTTTTATATTTTTTGTTTTTTTTTTTGTAGATCTGATAGTGATGTTGTATTTTTCGTTAGATTTATTTGTAACGAAAAATTTATGATTTAATTTCAATTTTAAAATCCAATAAACATTTACTGGAAACTTTGTGAAAATTTAATGCAACAATATAGTAATAGCATTATAAAGCATTGTCTTACTTTTAATAATGATTTTTAATAAGCGTGTTGTATGATTTAAGTGTAGAATTTCTCGAAGTAATAAGTCTTGAAAAATAATTTCGTTTTCAGATAAATGTTCTGTCGAATTAATCTATCCTTGTTTGCCTTATCAGGGTTCATAAAGCTTGTTGTTGATTAAAATCACTTTCACTTGATAATACTTCCTTGATTATCTTTCTAAGTATCACTTTATCTTTTACGACATTTCCAGATAACTACTCCCGTATTTCAGTTGTTTTTTAACTAATTATCTTCGATTTACAACTTCCATCCCTATAATTTTAATGTTATCATTCCTGTCGGATTATTTACGTTCCATTATCTAACTTCCTTCATTCTAAATTGAAAATTTACCAATTTTCATGCCAAATGAAATATCTAACGACCTTTCAATAAAGAATTTTAATTGGCTGAAACGCAGCTCACTTTAATTAACAAACAAGTGATCTAAATACTGGAAGCGTTAAACGACAAATACATGTTTTCAAACCTTTAAATACAAGTTAGTTATTCCAAATACAAGTTAATTATGCTCATACTAAAATTACATAGATACTTCGATTAAACTCATCTACGTTAAGTGGTTTTGAAATGTATCATCGACGCAGTCGTGATTATTACGAGCAATTTTCGTCTCACTCAAAGCCACTGTTAAAAAGTATATTGTTCCGAAAATGAAATTTCCGTTCTTCTCATTCGGAAAATTATAGAAAACTCATTAAAAATGTTTTGATTGTAAATAAGGTAAGAAAAAAAGTGACGGAGTCATGGAAATACGTGTACTCGAAACATATTTTTTTTTACGTTTTCGCATTCACAATCAAAACATTACTTAATGAGTTTCCTACATTCTCTCAAAAAAATGTTTTTGTTTTCAAAACATTTTCTCTTTCAGTAGCATATGAGGAATCATTTTTACGAGCTACGAAAAATGTCTTATACAGATCGTTTCGAAAAATGTTTATTTTCAAAACGATTCTATTGTTATTTTATTAAAATAACGTTTTACCAAAAATTTTTTTTTCAAACGCAGTTGCGTAAGCATGCAGGATTTTAACTGCTCGACTGGAAAGGTTCTTTTCCGGGGAGCCTTAATTGCAGTACTTTCATATTTTCATTAAAACCGGTCCAGGTCGCCGAAATGCGTCAGCTCTAAATCAACGGTGGATGTCTGGATGGGTGAATAGGAAACGGGGCCAAACGTCATCCGGTTGCGTTCCAAGATCGAAAGGGACTGTGGAATAAATTAAAAAGCTGTTGGCTCGCTGCCAAGTTCAATGTCGTCGGCGACACGGTGCGTTGGGGCAAAGACAATCATATTCGAATGCATCTAAGACCAAAAGTTGGCTAATTTAAGGCCATTGCGATCCCGTAATTCGCTCGTTTGCTGATTAATGGTCTCGTTGCTCCGTTTTCACGGACTTCGCGGAGCAGTCGTTTAATAAATGGTCTACGACTGCCAATTCCAACATTCGTCTTTTGTTTTTTGTATTTTTCATACCGATGTCATAATAAAGGTACACAAAATTGTTCACATATGAGGAAGCTGTGGAAAAATCAATTTATTAAATATATTTTAAATATATTATAATATATATAATATATATTTTTATTAAATATATATTTTAGTGTATATATAACAGTCTGATAATATAAAAAAATAAAGAAAATGAGTTTACCATTTAAAATAATCAAGCACGATAATCGGTTCAAAGGATAACTTGTCCTTTGTTGTTCTGTTCTGTTATTTTTTTATTTATAATTGTTTTACGTGCAAACAAGTTAAAATCACAGATTTTCTACTTAAAAAATGCGTTTCAAATACCACGTCAGTTTGATTAATAAAATTTATTTATTTTTCCAACAAGTCAATGTTGAAGACAATTAACGTTGCAAGAATGTTAAAAGTGTGTACTTGGTCTTATCGAATGTCTTTTCCTGTTAACATTTCCTTGTTGAAACTTGAGCTTAAAATTTCTGCAAATTTGTTATTATTCGTCCAAAAGACAATTGAACCAACGCTGCATTTGCAAACTCGTTTGTCAGAATGCTCGCATGTCATTCGTCATACTCATTAAATGAATAAAAGTCAACAGCGTTAAGGTACACATAAAGTATGCAGACAGTATTTCAAGTTTGACTTCTCAAATAACACTTTATAAAATTCTGCAAATTTAGAATCAACTTATGTGGTATAAAGTTATAATAAAATAAATAACTAAATAGTCCAAATAATTTATCTTTATAACACTTTATTAGCAAAGCAAAATAAAGAATATTATAAAAGAAAATACTCTCATTTGTTTTGCAAAATAGTTTTGATGTTTATTTTTTAAGAAACTTTTATCTGCAAACGTCTTTTTGTACGTTTTACATTGTCATGAACGAAGTCTATACTTTCGGTTAATTGGTAGTGCATTTTTAGACGTGCCACGTAATAAAAAAATGTAACATAAAAAGCGCATTCTGACACTTTTATTTTTAGGCTGTGCGAAACTCTGAAATTTTCTGTAAGATTGTCATATCTTTCGTATCAAATATTTTATATAAAAATAAAAGAGAGAAAAATGCCGACACGACCAGGCGTAATGTCGCACTAATTTTCGTTGCTTATACTTTATATTTTTTTTTTTTTTTTTTTTTTTTATGTAGCGTGTCCTTTTCTTTACGATGTTTTTTCTAAGAATTAATATTAATTCAAACTAACAAAACTCAGCAGATTACATTTTTCACTCGAGCCCTTTCGCAGTGGTAGTATTCTAATAAATAAATTGTTAAATACGATATGACTCGATCCTTCGTCACGATGCTTCGGTTGTCATTCTGCGAGATTACGATTATAAGCAAAGAAGAGAATAAATAAACCAACGTTGCACCGATTGTAATTCAGCGCGAGAACACATTCGCCCGCGAGAGGTCTCGCGAAATAGTTGGAAACACACAAAAGAATGGCGTTAAAAATAAGCGCGAGGTAAACACATTTTTTTCTGCTCGATACGCAAATTTACATTCATCACTGCAAAACCTGGCTTATATTTTTAAACAAAACATTCTGCAGCGCAATCTCTGAAAAGAGCGATCGCGACTGAAATACTGAATAGGACAAAGACCGATCGTTGTGAAAAAGTCAGTCGGAATATGGAACGCGGAGTTCATTAACAGGAAATCTCGTTATTTATTGACTACGAGCGTGCGTCAAACATTAATTATAACGTTTTTGCATTTTATTACGCAGCTAATTAATATTTCCATTCCGTAATTAATTAAAGCGCTTCCATTAGTCGCATTGACGCAATGAAAAATGTGATCGTCATCACGCGCGATTCAAATTTCACCAATAGATACATTATTTCCACGGCGCGGATCAGCGTAAAAGTAGCCTCGCAAATTATTTATTTGCATGTTGTTGATTACTTTCCATTATCAATTTAATCAAAATTTCATGCCGTAATGATGCGCGCGGAGCCGAAACGAAAAAAAATGGCCGGCCGTTATTGCGATTGAAACGGCGACGGCGATTTTTTTCGCGAACGCGCTCGCTATTAATCCGCGAAATTGTCGAAACGGCGTTGCAACATGCGAACGGCGCGCGCGAAATCCGTAAGCCGAGCCGTAAATCCGAGTGTCGTGTCGCCGGCGAAACGATCGATGATCGATCAAACGATGCAACGATCGGCTGGTTTCCCGACACGATGGGGAATCTTGATTACTGGGAATCAAGTACTCGAGGGAGCACGATGACTCAATGAATTCAGCAGCGACACTTCCAGCCCCCCACGTTGAACAACAGTCGAGTCACGCTTCGTGGTCATGAGGTACGCCGGCGTAAATGCGCCTAGCTCGAGTTAAAGGCGAGGGACCTGTACGAATTTAGCCATCAATTCCGACGCTCCAGCGTTTCACGGTAAAAAATTGCTTCGATTATTTCCACCAACAAAGGATTATTTACCTATGATCGCAACGATTCCAAGTTCGCCTTTTTTTCACCAAGATTGATGCTCAGTTTATGTATAATTACCTTATTTTCGAGTTTGTTTAATAGTTGTAAACGAGATAGGTGGTTAAACTTTTTTCTATAATTTATCATTATGATAAGTCTATAGTTTTTTTATGTTTACTGGTAAATATAAAGTAAACAATTTAATCGAATGAAGTATAAATCATAAAAACAATATTGAACTAAGTTAATTTTTGAAAATTACACGACAAAAACAAGTGTCTCAATTTGAGATTTTTCTTTTGATGATTGAGAAACTAAAGGTGTTTCGACAATCACTAATTAACTAACTCGGTGAATTAATAAAGGACAGACAATTCAGTGCACATAAGTGCATCCTTTATTAACTTAACGAGTCGTTTGAAACGGAAAACACTATAACTGAAACGCTTTTGGTGTCTCAAACATTGAAAATGTCTCAAAATGCGACACTTGTATTTGTAATGTTAGGATATAAAATAAAATTTAATGGAATAAAATTTAACGATGTGCATTTCGTGAGATTAAACGAAACATTATCGTAAGTCTGTTACTGAGAATTACAGAAAATAGTTTACATTTTTCCGATCGTACAAAATCGGAGGCAAAATGTCGAATGTAAATTAACAAGTGTAAATGATCGAGAAGGCATGCGATACATTCGCGAATTCCGTTACGAGGAGCCGTGTGAAATACTAGAAGGAATTCAGCGAGTTCGGTTCTGTCTCTTGACGCTGAATCGAGTCCGATTCTCCGCGATGACTCTATTAGAACGCGCTCCTCAAGAAAATGTCAAACTCTCGTGATTGCTAATTAATGCTGAGTTAGATCGCCGCGTTTCGATTAAATAAAATTAACTGTTAATTCGGAGCTCGCGTGGGAGATTGTGGCGAAAAATTCCGCAGTCGGCGATTTGATTTTCGTACAAATGTCAGCGTTAGATTTAGCGCAACACTAACGTTCGATTTCATTGTAACAATATGCATAGGTTCGTTTGCTTGCATTTCTGTACCACAATTTTATGACTTCGTTCTCGAATAATCATTTTAGACAGCGATAATTGAATAATAATACATTTCGATGTATTTTCAATTACCGATGCAATTTTAAAACGTCGATGTTAATTAGCTTCTTCCATTAAAGTTTTCTGCTTCAATTTTGCATACATTTGTGATTAATTAAACGTTGTAATATGATTGCAAAAAAAAAAAAAAAAAAATGATTTCGCGTTACTTTGCTGGGCTGTGGAAAATTTGTCGAGACGCATTTATTATCGAACGATTGGATCGCGGGGCGGATGGAAATGCAAAATCAAATCTTATATCTTCGGAAGGCGCTCGGAGTAAAGTCGGCAGTACGTTCATTCCAATTATTCAAATGCACAAATGTCGCGCGATTCGTGTAGCCGATGTGCACCTGTTGCATTGCTGATGCCGCGTCGACGGCAAAAGTTTAACTCGCCGCCGAGTTTTTCGCGCGGTGCTACGTAAATTTGTTACTTTATGTTGCATAACAAACACGGAATAGAAATAAAATGAGAAAGTTTACGCTGCCAACGTGTGCGGAATCAATAGCCTCGAAACTGCGCTACAGCAAATAGTCAAATCATGATTGGAATAGTAAACTGTTTTCGTTAAAACAACCAAAGGTAACCGAAAGAGGAAACGGGCTATCGCTTTCAAGTGGAAAGTTCATGGGAAGTCCACGGGAGCAGTCTGTTTTTCATTTTATAGCAATTCGATACATTATTTCGTTTTTCAAACAACGTTAACGAATTGAAATCGAGAAAAAGGTGCAGTAACTTGTAACTTTTAAGAGTTGAAAAACGAAGAATCTTACAACCACGATTATCCGTTAATTTCAAATTGTTTGACAAAAGGAATAATTGTTCGTCGACTCCAATCATTATGTCAATTATTTTTAAGAAATTATCGATCGATTACTGATAATTGCATTACTTTAAAATCAATATCTCGTACTTTAACTTATCAGCGACTAGAAAAGTTTAAATTGTTAAACCATCAAACTTTTAACAATCACAGCGTTTGAAAGCAGTTATAACAGTTTTTAGCCGCTGGTTAGAAATTATACCGCTTTTGAGAGCGATTCCACAACGTTCGTATATAACTGTAATATGACAGAACGAAATAATAAGAACTACTTAACCAAACTGTGATTTGTTAAATTATATGATTTAGTAAATACACGCTGATTATATACGAATTGTTATTTCGTTTTACAAATATTTTCCTTATTCTAGTTACAAAGTTGCCATGAATGCATGTTTACAGAGGAAATAAAAACGTAACATAACCTAATGTTAATGCAACCCATAGGTGAACCGTTAGGAATTCACCTAGTTAGTGAAACAATGAATGTAATGGTCGAATCTAAGGTAATTCAGATATTTTTATTTTTTCCCGTCTTTTCTTTACACCATTGGGCACGTAAACTTTATAGCCAAACGCGGTGGAAAAACTTTCATAAAAAATTACTATATTGTCTTACAAAACGCTTTTATGGTTTTTTCTTTACAGGCTAAAGTAAACTAAATTCCAACACAATTTATTAGAATCACAGACATATGAGACGTTAAAGTTGAAACGTTTATTATTAAAAAGTATAAACAATTGTTAATGAAACTTTTTTTTTAGAACACATCAAACATTTGTTTCACCTGTACAGTGAAAACAGTCTGGAAATTTAAAGTGTTCGAAATCTACCAATAAAATTGTAGAACAAATATTGAACAATCTGATTAAAATAAAAAATTTAATTTTCATTTTACACGTATGTACGTAGAATTCAAAAACATTTTCACAGCATGTATCCGAAATTTAAAAAATATGTAAATAAAATGTACGAGATATTATTCGAATGGCATACCACTTATCTGCTTGAATTTAATAACTCCAAGATTTTGATCTGCAATTTTGTAATACATAATCAAGCAACGATCACTTGAAAACATCGATTTGCTATAAGAATGTTACCATGACCGTCGAAATTCGACGTTATAAAAAAGGTGGTTAGGAGGAGCGATTAAAGGTGATTTAAGAGCCGTGAGAACGACAATGGAAAATAATTTACCATAATGGTGGCATGGCGTTTTGCAAGTCTCATGTCCAGGAAGAGAATCCGATCTTTGGCAATGCAGCAAGAGTCGGGAAAACGGTAAGAGAGCGGTATTCGAGCGCTCGGAGCGTGGAACGTAATTCACCGAGCTAATCCCTTGTAAACACGAAAAGAAAACGAAATGCGAACGCGAAAGACGCGAGGTCTAAGCACCGACTGACTTGGCCGGATGGCTTCTTGTCGACGGTGCTCGCGGTCGCCACAATAGCTACGGGTGGGAGATCAAAACGATGGTACAAGTCGCCCGAGTCTCGCTCGCCCGCCGCAGTCACGTTATGCTTTTACGCAACGGCTATGTGCCGCTGTGACCGAATCGCCGCAGTGCCGGTTAATTCAGGAAAACGAGTGGCACTTTTTATATCATCCGCTAATTACGCTCCGCGATTCCCTCGCACTCGAAAGGGTGCATTCAAGGTCGCGCGACCGACGTGCCGTGTAAAATGAAGTTATAATGCGAACGAATTAAAAATGGCTCGTACGGAGCTTCGAAATTTCAGACCCATTGTTTTCTGCGTTTTAAAGCAAAAATAAAGTTCCGTCTGTGGATAATTTATGAGCGAACGTTGAGGCAAATTGCGTTAGTTTTTAATTTAAAATTAATTACACCTTTTTGTATTCAAATTAATCGTACTTTTTATTAAATTATATTGTGCGAATTCACTTCTAATTAATTAATAACGGCTAAAAACTTTAATGTTTAAGAATCTTTCTCGCATATTATTACACACGCGTGGCATATCTTACATATACGGTGTTTTTAAAGAGAGCAGGGAAAAAATTAAGAAATTTATTATTGCAATTTTTTATTATAATGTTGGTTACTATAATTTCTACCAACAACTAACTGGAAAATTTATTTACTTCACGAATTATATTTGTATAGTTTACGATTTGAAAATTCAAGTATCGCGTGACACATGTCATTATGGGATTCAAGAGGTTAAAAATCAGTTTCCGAATTGCAGTGCATTTTACAAAATATTCAGACTGCAACGAATTGCACAAATTGCACGAGATTCCAAACAAAACTTTGTAATGACATAGTTTTGCAGTATTATTTGGACAATTGTGTTTGGTCGATATAAAAGATTTTTTAAGTTGTCGATTGAAAAAACAAAATTAACATCCGATATTCATTCCTACATTAGTTTCTCTTTGCAAATATGATTGCGACTTTCGTGAAAGGAAAAATTCAAGTCAAACTTTAGTTAGATGCTCGATAAAAAATAAACCAACAATTCCGAATCACGTTTGCCCGGAAACGTAATTAATTTTCTGTCAGTCAAAATTAGCGGTTTTTGTCGAACGTTAACGTTTCCACGTTACGTTAATTGCATGTGATCATTTTGTAATATTTTACCGCCGCGTTTCGAAGTAAAATAAACGACGATTAAAATATTGTTGCGTTACATAATCAAATGGATCTGAATCAGGTTCATCCGAAATGCGATGCTGTTATGACATTAAATCCGTAAATAATTCATTTTCACTAAAACTGTTCATTGGACAAGTCGAGCGGTAGAGATGTATGAATTAATGAAAACATGTTGTCATAGAATTTAATCCAATATCGTAAAGCGCAGTCTTTAATAATGGGATCATTTCACATCAAATCAACAAGTCAAAAATTTAACTTTGTTCAACAGTACCAAAGTTCTTCTGAATTACGTTGCAATAAATTTACTGAAATTCCTCAAAAAAATTCTATAAATAAAAACGACGATAAATAAAAGTTGCGATAACAATACAACGGAACAATAAAAACGAAATTTTATTTTACAATTGCCAATAATTAAATCGCAAGCGTACGATTCCGTTTGCCATAAATTATACAGATAGCGGTCTTTACGTACTCCCGACTATTAGATTGCGATTTCTCACATTATTTTCGCAGCGCAGATTATCAGCGTAATAAAAAGAAGCGAGCACTGACTGAGTCGCGGGCATTTTCGCAACATTTTTAAGCCCCGAACAGAAGTCCGGCTCGCTGCCTCGTAAACAATATTCTTTTCGTCTCGCATTAAAGGCATTATTATAAAGTGCGATAAATATGCCAGCGTGTATCACGAATTAAGAGAAAGAAACGTAATTCCGGGTTTTTTTGCGCCGCAATGCAGGCTCGTAAAGCTCTATCGTAACCGGAAGCTGTTTTGCACGGCGCGCCGCAGTGAAAGAAGACGCGCCAGCATCTTGGACGTATTTCCTGTACTAAGGGTGGACGTTGGGTAATGCGACTCGTTAATCTCAGGTTGTAAAGCGCGGTCGAAGATACATATCTCGGGGTTTCTGTTGCTGACGGATGATTCGTCGGGCTCCCTTGCGAAAGCTGCGGCCGCTTAGGGACAAAGGTCCGTAAAGCACCTCGCGCACGACACCGCAAAGGATGCGTCGATTGTTTGCGTTACATTATTATAATCATTGTTGCGCTGATTCGCGCATCCGTCAACTTGCCTGCGATTATCGCATTAAATATTTTGCATTGCGCATAAACATCGCGCCGCGGATATAAATTTGAATTTAAATTTCAATTCGCATTACCGCTCGCCCGCGACGTACGATGAATAAATTTCGCACGAGCGCGCGCCCGACGAAAAATATGATAAATATACTGCAACGGCCGGCTTGGGATCCGCGCGGTGCCAGGCCGTAATTAAAATTAGCAATAAGCGCAACGAAAGTCCCTGCCGGAAACGGAAGGTAAACTTTTGAAAACCTTTCGGATTTGGCTCGCGAATGCTAGAAACTTGATGTTCATTGTCGCGTGGGTGTAATTAATTTACGAAGAACAAGTTAAAACGCGTGTTTCATTTATAATGTAAATAATAGTTTTTTAATTTGCTATTTTAAATGACTGATTATGTCAACGTAACGTTATTTTTTTATATTTATTAGAGTTATGTTCGTTGTTAATATTAATTTTATAGTGTTTTATAAGTGTTTTATTGTATTGTATATCACGTACCTAAAACAGATTTTACCATCTAATTCACATTGTTATTATATTTTACTTCGCGATAAAAACAGTCTGATTGTAAAAAGACAATTTTTACCTGTTCAATAATTCTACGCATTTTTCGTCGATTTTCCATATCAAGATTATCAAATTGTTTAAATTTAACGCAGCTCTATTCAAATATCAGATAATACAACCGTATTCGCAAAAACAAGTGAAAAAAATAATGAAATAAAAGGAAAAACGATTGCCACAGGTTCGTCCGTTTAACGGAGCAAAAATTTCCCTCAATTTATACCGGTCTGGCGCGCGACGCCAGGCTCAAGAGACGTTTAATTATAATCGCTTGCTTTCATGTAAATATACACGCAACTTTCACGCTTTCGCAGCTTTTTGCACGCGGAACAACACTCGCCGGTGATTCGTCCGGTCAGCGGTGTTGTCCCGTCGCGCGCCTCATCGTTCATTCTAACGCGGCTAATTCCAGGCATACCTCGCGACCATAGAGAACGCCAAGTTATTCCCGACTTGGTGCAAGATGTGCGCGCGCGCCTTCCCTTTGACTCAAACTCGCGACTGATTATTAACACGTGGCTGGTAATTGCGGACGCGGCTTTATGAATGAACAAAATTCAACGGCGATTAACGCGCCGGAGAAAGTGCCGTCCACGTGTTTTTCCCAGGCGACAGTTTCACCGCGCGTTGTTCGCCACTAAATTGTTCGGTAATTAATAGCCGAACGTCGACGGGGAAACAACACCGACGGGCTTTCATTTTTAATTCACACGCACCGCCGATCGATCGGCCGAGCGAGCTTTTCCTATATTCGTTTCCTCGTTAATTCCCGGAGCGGGCGTTTGCCGCTGACGCTGTTTCAATACTAATCTGACTAATTGCACGGCCATTATGCGGTGTCGAAACCGAGATTAATCCGGGACGTGTAATGCCTCTTCGGACGAAAGAAATTGGAGACGTTAATGAAGGCATTCGTGCCAGTCACGTGTCGAAATCTTTGCGCAACTTTATCCAGACGAGAAACGAAGCGATGGGGAAAAATTCCTCGAAGGGAGCTACGTTGGCGCATCGTAGTTTTAGGAAATTGCGCATTAATGAATGCTTTGTACTTGGGTGGTTTTGGTCGGATGTAATGGCGTCGTTGGCGTGTACGTCGTGAGAAGAAGGTAAATAAATGTATCGGAACGAAGGCGTTTTTCTCGATGGTATGGAGCAAGATTCGCCGCTTCTGTCGGATGTGCGAATACTCTCGACGCGGAATGAAATTCAGCCGCTGCGACTCTGTCGGGGCAGAACTAAACGTGGCTATAAATTATTTATCCCGATGAGGCAGAGGTCACGTTATTGTAAATACGATTTTAGATTCTCGCGAGACAGGTTTTTGGATTTCGATCACGAGCGAGCCGTGTCTCTGAATGTTAATTTTTTCATTGTTTCTTAAGCTCGGAAGCGTGTACGGATGTAAGTAGTAATATAAAAGGTATTGCTCCATAAAAATGGTACGTATTTATGTCGGTTTGCTTCATAACTTTATTACGTGCCGATGTAAAAAATTATGCGAAAATGGGGGGAATGGATAAAGGATACTTTACCTCCGTTGTAAATAAACGTTAGGATTGAGATTACAAAATTGTGATATTGCATATTTAAATAATAATACTGAGCTATCTGAAATAGTAAGAAGACCATTTTATGAATTATAAGTACTTTTTAATTATTGTTCAACGATGTTCTTCCATTGATTAAAGTTTAAACCTTTAATAGAATTATTGGTAATAAATGAATTGAAAATAAAGTATCAAGTCAGATAGTTTCATCGAAGTCACTTATCTTTATCTTTTTCTCATTGCAAGAAATATATGAGTAAAGAAGGACGGACGTACGTGAACTTATCAAATGTAACGTAAAAATTATGACTTTAAAACGATTTCAGTGATTCAGTGCTATGGAATTCATAATATTCTAAAATATCTTTTGAATAATGTGAAAACCAGCGTTAAACTATACATTTTTTTACAAATTGTAATTATCTAGAATTTTAGCTTGCAAACTTGAAATCAAATCACGTGCTTTGTTTTATACGACAAGGAAACTTCTATTTAAAGAGTTACTTTTTCGTTACATCAGTGACATATTTTGTTTTCGATGCTATTAATAGTTAGTACTGATTTCCTAAACTCGAGTACATGTCAGTGTCAGATCAGTGATATTTTTACATGAAAAAGTTCAACTTTTTTCCTTAAGAATTATCTACATAAAACCTTTTCATTCTATTATTGAGAAAATAATTTTTTCAAATCAATCTCTTTTTTTGGGCAGAAATATTCTTCTTCGTATAATTACGAACTTTCAGTGTCTACGTACAAAATTAATGGCAATCCAAATTTAGTTGGAACCAACCGCACGTCTACGTTTCGAAATTAAATAATTAGAAAATGAAGATCGTACGGAATGAAAACGATATTGATTATTTGCTTATTGTTCAATAACATTTTCCACAACTTACAACAATTTAATAATAATTTCATTTGCAGGCATTTCACTGAACTTGCTTTTAAAAATTCGCAATAATTTTAACTTCCGATACTCAAACGGCATAACGTCAATAAACGACAGTAACAGATGCCGTCAGTCGGAAATATTCTTTGCCGCACTGCTCTCCGGAGATGATTTTGCCAAACATAATAACGTCAACAACGCATGAAAAATGAGCACTCAATACTCTAATGCAAAGAACGACTCAAATCGCTGTTATTTTCCCTCGCATATGAATATTTGCGCCGGGGTATTGAACGCGACGTTTGTGCACGGGCAACCTAAAAAGCGAGTGCTGCAAAAACTATTCACCGTATAAAGAAAAAAAAAAAAAAAATTGAAGCGCGCGGGGATGTCAAGTGCGGGCAGACAGAATCGGAAAAAAACGCCCCGCTTTGAAAGCGAAAGTAATTTAATTCATAATCGAATACATTATTCGGAAGAACGGCTCGCCCTTCGAAGTGTTTAATTGTTTCATCAAACAACCGTTATTCAATCTTTATTTTCGAACGTCGGAATAATATAAATGCACCATTTCCACTGATGTAATTGTTTCCTGTTTCCTTTTTCTAAATAAATAATTGCTAACTTCTCCCAACAGGAAAAATGTCTGTTCAATGAAAAGAAGAATTTATCTCGCCGCCCGCAATGTGGTTGTGTAGAATCGGAAGCAAATAGAAACGACTTCTTTTTTCTCGCCGCGTTGAATTCTTTTCTTCGTTTCAGTTTATTTTTTCCTCGTTGCTCGTCGTTTTTTTCCCTCTCCTTTTCTGTTTCTTCGTTCTTTCTTTAAACCATGGTAAATTACATGATCCACGATACTTTAATTCCAAGTGTAAAATCGCTTTTTAATTGTCCAGTTTAGTTTTTGTTTCGACGATAATTCACTGCATCCTTTCTCCCGACACTTTTTCGCTCCTCCCATCATTTGTTTCGCAAAAATTGGTAATTATAATTGAAAAAAACGTCATATTTTCGTTTCGTTAAACGCGAATCGTAGAATGAAGAATGACGAAAAACGAACTTTATTCAAACTCGATAAACGATCATTACCCGACTTCAAAATTTGTTGTCTTGTAAACAGCGAGCACAGCATCCACACGCTCGCATTCCGAAAAACTAATTATTTGCGAAAACTCGATTAATCCAATTGTAATCAGCGCGACAGCGACCAATTCACGACGGCTCCGATTCGGCGTGTCTCATTTTATGCGCGATGGAAGGAGGGCTGGAAAAAGTGCCTTCGTCCCTTTGTTCGTCGAGTCACAATTGCAATTAAATATCAGTGTTTACAATCAAAATAGGCGAGCGATGCTTGGCCTTTTTTGCTAGCGGTGGCGCAATTAGAATAAATTCCCGACGAAACGAGCCAACGATCCGGCGGTTCAATTAAATTCGGAATAAAATGTCATTTAAGTGGACGCGCAATTGTGCGCAGTCGTGGCGACCAATCAGCGCTAAAAACACGATCGATGATCGTTTCAACGTTCGGCGACGCCGTCGTCAATAACGCGACATTAACTTTTGGTAATCAAGGTGTGTGCGCGGTTGCGCAAAATCCATTCCGAGAAATTGGCAAGAATGCAGTACATCTGTCGTGCGGGGCACTTCGCTCGTAGAACCAGTTTAATCTCGTGAAAGTACACACGACGCGGCGACTGAATGAAACCAGAGAGCGCGGCTTCTGGAAATCGCATTTTCCGGGAAAGGGCCGCCACGCTCGCACTTTTGTCATACGCGGCTGCATGACAGCCGAGTCGAGGAATGCGCGGACACTTGCCACGCGGCTGCCAATTTCCATGCCCGCTCCTCTTTTTCCGTTAGACTCGTCAAACATTCGCGCCTCAATTTTATATGACATTCATTCATTCGCGTCTCAGATGATGATTGTTTCAGATGATTGTTTCGTTTATTTCTATGATTTTTTTCCGTTGAAAATAATAGTACATTATGCACCAAGGGAGAACTTTAGTCCCAAAATACGTACGATGGTTTTCGTCATACGTGCAAAAAACGCATTTTACTATCGTGAAAAAACGGAACAGACAAGAAACATTCTTGATAGAAACGAAATAATACTAATTATTCTACTGAAACACTTTTGCTATAACAAATTGAATGAAGTATCTTGTGAAAGTAGTTTAATATATACATATATCTGTGCTCTTGATATTTTTTTTTTTTATTTTTGCACTTTGTTGAAAAATTAATTAAATTTCACCAGTCAAGTATCAGCGGATTCTATTTCACGCTCGCACCCTCGGCGACTCTTTTCCGTTTGAGAATATTTTCGATTTTCATTTGAGTGTATGTGAAAGGAAAAAAAGGAATGATAAAACTGAGGAAAGCGATATCAACGGCGACGTAAATCACGGTGGAAGGAAGTGTTGATAGAAGCATTATTCGTTGTCCGTTCCATTCTATCTTTGTGAATGGGTACGCGCAATGAGCCGTGCAGAAAGCAATACCTACTCCAGGGACACTGGGGAATCATCGTAACTTCCGTCAAGTGTACTGCGGCAACGGCATCGCAGATACCGCTTTGCTGCAAGCTCATCGAATTCGCTCGATGAGTAATTCTTGAACTTAAAAGGATCCCCAGAGTGACAGATCGAACTTTGAGTGCTCCGAAAAGTTCGCTCCGACTTTGCCATTTTATACACTCCTTAAAAGCACGCTGCAACCTCTTTCACATTAAATATGTATGAAAACGAATCGAACAAACGGGTTAATTCTGTTGCATTTAGTATTGAAAAGAAAGCCGCGTTTCAAAGGAAAGTTGTCGCGCCGTCTAATTCATGTTTCGATAAAGAACCAATAACTTCGATTTTTAATTAAAATCTTTCAACTCTCAATTAATTTCTGCCGGACTATTGAAGTTTCGATAAAGTAATGAAAAAATGTCAATTGACGGGTAACAAAAAATAGTCGATAGTAATTAATCAATCACCGAATATGCAAATTTACGTTGTTTATTCAGCGTGTCCGTTTCTTGAATATTTTTCGTCATAAGTTATCGTAATTAAAATATAAATTCACATAATAAAACAGTGACTATGGAAGCGACATTGTTAATATTTGATAATGAATCATCAAAAATGAATCAGCGCGTTAGAAAACCTGACACTATTTATCAAGAATAAAAACAAAAATTGTTGTTTATACTAAGAAATGCAGTACAGTTTCAGTAATATTTACAACAGTGTTATCTGAGACGAATGAATTATGAAAATCCCCGAAATTTACAACCTCCTCCTGTACAATGCAAACAAAATTCGATAACTGATTTTCGCGAAAATCGTCATCGTCGATATGGCAGAGTCATCAACCGAAAGTGATCGTTTATTGACGTTAAAGTCTCCCCTCTGAAACGGCGGCGCTGATCGTTTGACCGATGAATCATTAAAAATGCAACGAGCCACGAAAGTAGCGAGCCGATCGATGAAAAATGCGTGGCGGGGGACTGGCGTTGGCGCTGCGTGCAGGAATCAGTCGGTTTTCAATTGGCGCGCGATAAGCGAAGCACCTCCGTTGCATACGTCGTACGCGTCGTGTGTATTTTCTCCCTTTGTATGGACCGTATCTCGGCTGTATCGAGCGTAACTAATCTGAAACGAGTTTACACGGCAGTCTCGTTAACGAGCATAAAACACCGGTAGCCGCGAGTGATTGATGGTCCAAGATCGAGGGACAAGGAATATACGGAAGCCCGAATCGCTTAAGCGGCAATAGACCGTGCCGAGATGAGCCTCGCGAGCTCGCTCAATCGGCTTCTTAAGACCTCCCTTTGTCTTTACACTTTTCAGCGGCGCGGCACCTTTCTTTCGCATCGCGCGCCGCCGCTTTTTGCCGCCGGCAAAACGAATGAATATGGGTTTAGATGAAGACGCTAAATGCGACGCCGGGTTTTGCCGCGACCCTGCTCGCGCGGCCGGCTTAGAATTGTTTTTTCTCCCCGCGGATGATCCTTTTAAACGATTGATTGCGCGACTCGGATCCCAATGAGAATTATTGCAACGTTTGCTCCAGTCATTGTGCAGCTCAACTGGAATTTCATTTTCTTTCCGGTGACGGACCGAGTTTACTATACTTTTTGCCGCGCTGTATCTGTCTCGAGCGTTAACGTCTTTTTACTCGAACGACAATCGTGTGAGATGAAATTGCATTTCCATTTGAGGCATATTGTCGGTGGAGTGTTGTTTATAATTGAGTTTTGATATTTTGGAGTGAGACTGATATTTTGTGCGATCAGTTTTTATAAAGGATTATTCACAATGGATTGTTTGCTCACTAATTCGACTATTTTTGTTTTTAATTTCTAACTTTTTTAAACTTAAATGCAAATCATCACAAATTGTCTAACATAAGGTTTAGATAGGTTTCGTTTCTTTCTTTTCCATTCTATTATCACAGCATCTCACGTTCTCGTTCAAAAAAATGTCGCGTTCAAACAAAGACCGGCGAAAGCGCCACGTAAAATCTTTGCAATCTCCCTCAGTCTTATCGGCTTCGTGTACACTTGATCAGAAAACAAAAAAGGACACGAAAAAAAAGAAAACACAAAAAAAAATAAATCACCGTCCACAGCTTCGAGGGAGTTCGCAAACCAAGAAGTTCCACTCGAGCAAAACGCGTGTCTCGCCCGGGCACAATTTGTGTGTTCAATTTCACGTAATTATCGCGACGGAAAAAACGGTGTTTCGCATTGTTTGTTCGCGAAAGACAATGCCCGCGAGTCCGGCGCGATAAATCGTTGTGGCAAAAACGCGCGGCCACGGTCGCACGCCGCGGTGACACAGGGATTGGGCATGAAAATTGAATATTAGAAAAAAACAACGAGGGCTGGGGAGCGAGGGAGAATGAAGGGTGAAGAAAAAAGGCCAGCCGGAGGACACGGTCGTAAGACGATCGCTCGCAGGCGATCGTTTTGTTTGGCCGCGGCTCGGCTGCAAAAAGTGTGCGACGTGGTGGTGTGCGGAAAAAGGGTCAAGAAAGACCAAGAGCACGGCGAGTCGTAAAACGACTTCGTTAAAGCAGCGCGCCGCGGCCCCGGCTCCGTTTCACCAGCCGCGAGCGGTTTGCGCAAAGCCGATTGGTTTATTCCGTGGTCGGCCAGAGAGCCGATTCGTCCGAGTAAAAAGGCGCCGCGGCGATACCGCGCCGGGATCTCGGCGCGACGATTTATTCCCCACGTCCGCTCTGTCACTCTCCCTTGAAAAGCGGCGTTTCTTCGCAATTTCGGCAGTCCAGCCGATAGTGGTATTTGTGTTGTCAATTTCAATTTTTTTCCCCGTTTTCGGTTGCTTTTTTTATTGTCTCTTGCTATGTTTTTTACATCAGCACTTCTTTATGGTTCGTTTAGTGTAATACTTTTTTTTTATTTTATTATGACACTGCTTAAATGTACACTAAGTCGTTTTGACTTCAGTCACTTCCACCTGAAATACAAATTTCGTACTCCAACGAACAAAGTCGAGGAAGTCGAGACTGTAGATCCGGCCTAAAGAAATTGTTATACCGGTTCCTCTTTTCTTTTTCAGCTCACATTTTCTTCTTGGCTTCATTCCTTTTTTCAAGCGCACGTTTTTGGAAAAGAAAATGTTTTGGTCGAGATTTCGTGTTACGAGGAGTGCAGTAAGACATATTACATTGAAAAACGTGTCTGTATGCATGTACTGATTTTCTTTCGTACGAATGCAGTGAGGAAACGTCTGTTGATTATTTACGAGCGGACAAACGTTGAGTGTATTCAACATTATCACGCTTCATATATCCCTATCCGATGTAGAGAAAAGTAGTCGAGTTAACAAGCAAAGTAGTAACACTAATTATAATTATTGTAGTTTTCTTTCGTCGATGGACACTGTTTTTGTACTAAATTTGTACTGCAATTATACTGTTATGCCATACTTTTTTAAATATTGAATTACAGTCAACATAAAAATTTATAAATATAAGAAATTCTATCCTAACCTTATTATCCTCGTATAAAAAATAACTTGGTGTAACTTGAAAAGAAAAAAAAGGAAAAAAACATCAACGTCTACAATCATTATGCACACGACGAAATGAGGTGTTTAACAACATCAACAAAACACACGCAGCGCATTGAACTTAATTTCCAAGACACTTTTCTCACAATCTACTTACCACCGCTAAAAATCCCGTAATCCGCGGCTCTTCATCTTGGAAATTTGTTCGGAATTTCGCGCGGCGTAACATTTTTTTATCGCCCACTATCTCGCGCAGTAAATTTATTTTTACAAATTCTTATCACGTATCGTCAAATTTATTTACGACGTCGACGCGTTCGTATTTTTGCCGCGCCTGCCGGCGCCCGGGCCCGGTGCGACATTAATTGATAAAAGTTGATCCTCTTCCGCGAACGGCCGACCGAATATTTCAAAGCTGCAACAACGCGTTACGGCGCGGCTATTTGCATGCATTAACATTTTTCCCGCGGGCGAGGCTATCGCGATCAACGTCGTTTCATTTGTGCGATATCAAACGGAATCAGTTAGCGGCGTAATATCCACTTTATGCCGCATCAGGCGTCCTCGCCGCGGCTCGAGCGTCGTCGTTCCTTTTCGATACTCTTCCTTAAAGCTCCGTCTCATTGTTACCGAAGCGAATCCTGTTTTACGACGGGAGATACTCGCGGTTACATAGTAAAACGGTCGCCATTCAGTCGCCGCGCCGTTTCTTCTTGCTCGGGAAACAGTCGACGGTCGTGGATTCTATTTCTGAGTGTATATACGCCCCTCCCCCCTCGCCCCCGAAACTCGCCGCATACGTTCGCCGCGCGTACACGTCATATATACGCGCGCATTTCGCATCTAAACACCCGCGGCAAAACGCTGTTAATACAACCAGGAAAGAGACGAGGAATGCGAGGAGCAGGTTCGCGTCGCGTGCCACAATGGGCCAGGATCGTTTGTCGTTATGCAACGTTCAATAAAATCATTTAACTTTGCGTTTTGCCGCGCCAAGTCGCGCTTATTGTCCGAACGAACTTTGGTACAATTGATGAGCAAGCTGCCGCGGAGGGTCGGTAGTTTAATTCGTAACGCGACGTGTTCTTTTGTACGACGTCCGCGATGCTTTTTGCGAATAATGTTTAACGACCTGGAGATGGGGTACGTCGAAGGGGAAGATTTTTCAAATGGGATATCAGGTTCGGTGACGTTTGTTGAAACCTGCTTTTTCGGTTCTCGTAAGTGAGGAATTGAAACTGTACGTGGTTGATAATTAGTTTGCCGAAACGGGTAGCGATTTCACTGCAGTTCGAATAATCGAATATATATTTCGTGGATATTTTGATATTTGTATCAATGAATCACTTAATTGAAGTGAAAATCCACTTGAATTAAGTAAACTTCGCTCGCATTAAGTGAACTGTTTTAAGAGTGAATAAATATGAAAATGTGATTATTTAGATGGATGTGAAGTAATAAAAAGTTTTTAACTTTTAATATCAATCAGAAGGCATTATTGCGATTTGAAAGTTATGAATGCAAATCGATTTCTTATTTCTGTTGAGATAACGTTTAAGAAAACAATTTCTCTTGAATAAAAATTAATTATTTACAGCAAAAGAACCATTCAGATTTCAAAAACTCTCGTCTATTACTTCGGCGGTTCTTATAATCCACATTTAATCAATAATCCATTGATAAAACATCGTGATTGTATATTATTACATCTAAACTCAACAATCTAATTTTGTAGAATTTATTGCTTTACTTACAATAAGCGCGCTTTCTAGACCTTTTCTGAATTACATATCTTCGTTCACTTACCTGAAACAGAAAAAAAGGAATAACTGGTTAACAAAAAGTCATTAATGAAAATTCGCAACGCAAACCCGCAATTTTCTCGGCCAATGAATCAAACGCGAAAGGAGCGGAAAACAGAAAGGAAACAAATTAAAAAAAATTAAAGAAAAAAAAAAAGAAAAGAATCAGGATAAAAGTTCGAATGTCACAGTTACGCAACGGCTTGTCGTCATATTTGCATCGGAATTGTAACGCAAAAATGCGATTACTCGCGGCATGGGAGCGCGGAGCGGCGCGAAAATAAGGCGAATAATAGCCTGCGCCGGGCGCACAATTCATCATAACGTGATATATCAATCGATCCCGAAGACGAAAAAAGCGCTCTCTCGGCTTTTCCCTGGGATATTCAATTGCACGGGGCATTATAACTGACATTGACTGGACGTGTTCCCTTACAAGCGTCCATTATATTAATACCAATCTAAGACGCGGAATCGGCTTAGAAACAGATGTTAAGCGGATAATCGCGCGCTGAAATACATTCGTCCCGACACGTGTACCGTGGAGGTATCGTGCAGTGAATTAATTGTAATTGAATGTGCGACCCGTGGTACATACTAATATTCCATGATATATGGCGCGCTCGTTACGGCTCGCGTATCCTGTCCCGCGAAAGAAGACGTAAGAGTCGAAAGAACGAGAATCGATCGCGGATAGACGCGCTCGCTATTAATCCGAGGCCGAGCGCCGCGCGCTGCTATCGCGATTCATAATTAGCCGGAGAAATTAAGAGACTCGGCCGGGCAATTATCGCCGCCGGTCTAATGTCAGGGATTACGAAGACTCGGCAATAAGACGGCCCGCGTCCCGGTTGTTTTGTTTGCGCGCGAGAAATAATCGACGGTGAATAAGGAGCGTAAAATAATTGCCGCGGCGTGATTAATGGAAAAGAATGCGTGATGGAAAATCGATGGCAAATAATTGATAAAAAAAAGAAGGGTGATAAATGGCACGGCGAGAAAAATGAAACAACTTGTTACAACTGTCGTGCGTTCGATGAAAAGTCTATGGGAGAGATTAGGTATTAGGTTGAGTTGTATTCTGGTTGGGATAATGTATAAATATGGTTAAATTAAGTTGTGATTTAATTAAATTGTTATTATTTATTGTATAAATTAATGCGACGTGATTATTGCATTGATTTAATTGAATTTTAGAATCCTCGAAGAGTTATATTGTAAAGATGTTATTACCACAGAAATCTTCAACCTCATTCTGCGCTCATAACTCCATAAAATTTGTTTCTTTGTACGTGCTCGTAATGTAAATACGTTGTATGATGACAAAAGTTTTATTACTTTTAAATATTTAAATTACTATAAAAGAATACGGTTAAAGTTGGCTGGTCACTTATTCTATCGACACAAATTCTCCGCTGTAAAAAGTAGTGAAAAGTTAAATTGCAATTATTCCATTCATTTTATGTGAAGTCTATTTTAAACTGAAACCATTATATAACATTGTCAATCTTGTTATTTCAGTTATATTGTCATTCTATTAAAAAAAATTACTTTCCTTCCTAACTACTGGCGTGCTATATTTCCGCGAATAAAATTGAGGGTGGGATTACTTCATGAAAGGTTACGCAAGATAAAACTTTTCGTTATCAAAGTTCTACGTAAAGAATGAATAGTTAATCATTTTTTTGTATATAAAAAAATGTGACTTATAAATATTACAAGAGTAGTTATTGAGTTTGACTCTTATTACTTTATAAAGTAATGCTTGAGCATTAAGAAGTAAATTTTTCAATGCTTTCTTTGATAAATGAATATTATACATTATTCAACCGTAATTATAATAATGGTCGTTAGGCATTCAAGTATATATTCTAAATTAATTTCCATTCTTACCACGAGCTTTTCATTTTATGACGCTTTCAAGTACGCATCTTTTCTTAAAAAGAATGTATTATCTGTGCATCGTTCCCGTCACCTATGAAAAAATAAAGAAATTTCATTGTCGCATTCAGACCACTTCTATTTTTTTTTTTTTTTTTTTTCGACACGGGATTCTTCGTTGATTTAGTAAATGGTCATTTTCCCCATTTCCTTTGTCAGCTCAGCGCTATTTCTTTGTTAAACCACCTCAATGCAAGAATTTTTCAAGAATTTCATTTATTCTTTTGATAAAATTATTACATTTTTCGCAGCACTTAGTATCATTTAAATTCACTTTAATCATCAAACTATTTAATTAAATGAAAAGTAAAGAGAAGACAGTATATTTCATATACAAAAACATGATATAAAACATTTCTTTAATTACTTCTAATCTATCTATTCGGAGAAATGAGACACGTTTGTTTGTCACAAGTAAACAATTTATATTATATTTACAGTCCAGATTGATCAATACTCAAATTCGTGTCTCTTACATTACTATTAATTTAATATTTGAATTTTTTTAATTCAATAAATGAACAGTGGTCGAACATATTAAAAATACAGTGCATTCATTTTGTAATAAAATTTATTATTTTTTGTAATATCTGAATATTGCCAAGTACGAGCAATTTTAATTCTTCTTTATTACCAAGCGAATAAAAAAATTCATACTACATTTACAAAGATATCAGGTTGTCTCAATAAGAATCAGGTTGTTAGATTCAGTTTTTCAATAAAAGCACAATCGTTTAAGCCATTAAACACTCTCACTTCCATCTCGCACAGAGAAAGTACAAACGACTACAGAAAAAAAACCTGTATTTTTATTTCAACTAGACAAATTGCCAATTCCACAATTTACACATTCATCTCAATCTAATGTTTTTCCACAAATGTTATTTTTCTTAAAAGAAAATTAAAGTTTTCTTTGAAAATTAAATCGATCAATTATTTTTGTCAATAAAAAAAAGTGACGTGGCGAAATATTATTGGTCGAGCGATGACGCGCGAAAAAAAGGTTCCGCGTGCGGGGGTTGACGTCAGGTGGCGGGGCATTTGCATACCTGCAAACACTGCAATAATCCCGACCGCAGTGCGGCACAAGCGATGACGATCGCGTGACGCGCGGGCCGATCATGATCGAGGGATGGGAATCGATCGGCGGTCGCGGCTGAAGAACGCTCGCGTCACACTGACCCCTTTCCCTTTCGGGTCACGTCAGATCGATCGCGCAGGCGGCCCGCTCGCACGTTGTTTTCGTCGCCGGGGCGTTGCGACGTCACGTGCCATTTCCAGGCGCAAGAGTTGCGCGTCGCAAGAACCGCGGAACTGGACTGATCGGCTAACGACCGGCCGCTTCATCGGCGCCGAGCAATCGGATGGCTGTCCTACTTTGCGGCCCGTTACTACCACACCGACTGACCCCTTCCGCCCCCTCGCGCCTTTCGCTCGGCACCCGAGACCAACAGGAAGACGTTTACCCGAACGTCACGAAAGACGGGCCGCCGCTTCGTACCTTCCGGACGCCGCTGAGAATCGACTTGTCACGGCGAATAAAGGATTAGAAAGGTCGGGAATTGTGCTCGATTCGCGATTAAGTTTGTCGGAGCCGTTCGCGTGATTAATATCGTTACTCAATGACTTCAATGTTTCGTTGACACGTGGCCGTTTTTGCGCTTGTTCCGGAAGGGTTTCTGGAGGAGATAGAACTTAATGGTTATTGTTGGAATATTATTGCGATAATATGGTACAGTGACAAAAATGTATATTCACGGAGATTTCACGGAGAAAACGTTTTTATGCAACCGAAGGATATTATTAAATTGTATTTAAAAAATGTACATAATGTGAAAGATCCAGGAAACAGAATGTATTATTACAAATTAAATATTAGGACAATGATAATAATATTTGGTTTCCACAAACGTTCAATCGTTCTCTTTTAACGAAATTTGTTCTTTTGCTAAAATCGTTCTACAAGTTTGAATATAAAAATCACGTACCGTGTACGTTAGTGCGTATTTGAATACTAAATTATAACAATAACGGAACTTTTTCTACTTTTTGAAATTGATCTAGTGCTGAATAAAAATAACCGAAATGACGTTGTGGAAATTTTCATCTAATCTAATAAAAGTTTTACACCATTTGTAAGTTTTTGTTGCGGTTTGCAAAAAATTAATAACGCTTCAAAGTGTTATGGCGTAGTAGAACCTCTGAATTGAAGGGGTAATTTTACAATTTTCTCTGGTGCGATAGAAATACACCGTCTATAGTTTGGTGTTATTTCGTGTTCATTCACGATTTCCGCAAATGATTCCACGCATGCTAATGTTAATCTACATTTTCCGCACGCAACACAGTAGAAGAGGTAAATGCGGTAATTGTTTAATGATATTCATTTTCCGTTTGCGATCAGGATTCACGTAAAACACATGCCAATCACATGAAATACCGTTACCGTGCCAAACTCCGGTTATGCAAAAATGTTCGCAGGTGTAAAACAATACCCTTTATTAACGATTCATCGCTCCAAGCATTTCGCATGACTTGGACTGTATTTTCATTTTTCATACTTCTTTGGCTATTCGTATTTTATTTATCTTCAATTTCTCTCAAAATAAAGCATATTTTTTTTTTTACATAAAATGAAATTTTTGTTGCAAACTACAGCGCTAGTTGTAAATTTTTTATATTACAACGTACAAACGAATGTGAAATAAAAAAGCAAGGTGCAAAAAATAAAAAAAGGAAGAAGAAATTTTAATGGATGAATAAAGCAATTCCTATTTAAATCACGTTTTTCAATTTAAACAATCGAATTTATACTTCTATTGGTTTATCCAATTTCGAAACAAAAGCTTGATTCTTTTCAGTTCTAACGAGAAATTTATTCGTTAAAAAAAGGTTGCGTTTAATTGTTCCTAGAATTTCTTTATTCATTAAATAATAAAATATGTATTACGAGATGTACTTAACATTTTTTGTCGTGACTTCAGATTTAAACCTCAAGTATTATGTTATCGACTCATATTTCAGTAACATTAATTACTGTTACTGGTCGTAGATAAAGTTTCACGTTTTGTCCATTATCATTTTTCTCATGCTAACACACTACGCGTCACTTCTTTAGTTATATTACTATTATCAACGATAATCGTTTTATAAGAAATTATTTAATTAACGACTGAAAATTGGCGTACAATTATTTTATTGCCAATGTAGCGGGTGAAAATTTCACTTATCATGCCGGCAACAAAAAAATTAAAATTAATAATAATTGCGTGACTATATACCACAAATTTGTAGGCAACTTTTGCGTCAAATATTAATTATAAATTAAAACAATTGCAATTGATTTTGTAACATTTTGGTCCAGTTATTCTCAACTATGATCAATCATTCGTAATTTGTAAAAACGATCATTCGGATGACCTGTAAATATTGATATGAGTGTAATACTTTTAAAAGAATTTTTACTCTGTTCCCTATAAACTAATACTTATTTTCCCACGCGAACGCCAACTCGAAAATGATTACCATTTTCTCCTAATGCAAAAGAATCTCGAAAAATAATCAAAACGGTTTTCGCATTCTCGCAAAGTAAATCGTTTCGAAGACAGCACTTCATTTTTATGAGCAAGTCCATCTCAAATATACCGTACGAATTCTAATAAAAGCAAATTTCTCAAAACAAACAAACTCCATTTGCCAGGGTGGGAGGAAGGGGGGGGGGGAGAATATTTATCGGGCCGTTAATTCGACTTGTTTATCTTAATCCGACGTACGGTTGAGTGACGTTAAGCATTTATTTTCCGCGACGGTCATTGTCATGCGGCGCATAAATTCTAATACCGAGGAAGCGAAACGGCGGGAAGCGAAAAAGCCAACACTCGCAAATCGCGCAGTAAGTCTTTATTGGCAGAGCTGAAAACACGGCATAAACGAAAAACAATTACCATCGGCGCGCGTCCGCGTATAAAACACACTTGTGGGAAACGGGCGTGCAAATCACTCGTAACGGCGCTGACCCGACGACCGCTCGGCTTCGATCGCCGGTGCCTCGCCGGTGCAATCTGACAAATTGAGCCGCGCTCCATAAAACAGCGCCGTCGCGCGTTAGTTTTAATTTACGCCATCAGCGAGACGACAAAAGTGCCTCGCCGGCGCGGGGCAATAATTCAGCCAAACGGCGCTCGATTGTAATTTGCCGGACGAAAAAGCGCGCCGCGATTGGCTCTGACGGATGCACGTGCATCGCGCATACGTTCGCGGCGTGCGTGGAAGTAAGTCGTTTACGGTACTGACCTAGCCTGGCCGGCCGCGTGTGCTCGTTCAACGTGCGCGAGGGCGTATCGTAATCAACGGGCGACACGAGCCCGGCAGATATCCCCGTTTGCCGTGGGAACACGCTGCGGGAGGTCACAGCTACAGTGGCTTTGTAATAACAATCAGTCGCCGAGACTCAGTCGCGTTACGGACACCGTTCGTCTGTCGTCTCGCGGCTCGTTAAATGACGCGCCAAACCGATCCTGCGATCTTCGAGTTGACGGGGGTTCCGTTGGAGTTTCAATTCAGCTTGATAACGGGAGGGTGGTTTTGTATGACTGACGAAGTCTTAGAAAAATCCGCTTAGAAAAATGACGCATTTCCAACCATTCGAAAGAAAAATCTTGACGATGTTCCTTTTTCATTTCTGCACCAGAATATTTTCTGTAGTCTGAATTTGAAAATCTTGTTTCAAAATTTACGTTGAAAGCAAAATGTAAGATTTTTTCTTTTATTCCACTTGTAAATAGGATATTTTTGGTACGTACAATATTCTGGTAATATATTATATAAACTTTGTACGTTTGCCGGCAGAAAGTTTTGAAAAGAAAAACGTTTTGAACTAAATACGGAGGTGTCTTATAACAATGGATAATTAAGGATGTATACAAAGCTCACAAATATCCTCGTATATTTTCTCTAAATAATTCATTCGCATAAATGTAGCGTATTACGTTTGTTTATGTTTACATAAGTGCAATTCCTAATGACTTTTATGTATTTTCACGGTAATGTTTCTGTTTTCGAAATGTTTTATTCTTCTGTCTTATTAGACCTTTATAAATTTGTTACTAACATTAAACATATTCACGGGAATCGGTTGTACAAAGAAAAGTTATAATTTTTACTATACTTGTTTTTTAAGTTTACATTTCATCTTGAAATAGAAGTGACGGAAACAGTTATAGCTTATGCCAACCTTCAAACACTAATGAGCATTTTTTATCCGTCTTATTTATATGAAATTAAATTAAAGAAAACATTAATATCATAGTATAGGAAATAAAACGCTTACATGAAGACGTTACGGTAACTATAATGTAGAAGACGTCTTATAATCGTGATTCGAGGAAGTTAACGTAATTAATTGCGGATGATCAAGCGCAATAAAGGGAATGGTATGACACAACGGATTTACCTTTTAGCTCCTCTGCCTAACAATACCGTTTTACCGAACGTTATTCTGTACAGTTTTATTGCGACTAAATAGCAAATCGTGATCGTTACGTTAGATAATCCTCGTTTCGCGATTTACCGGCTTAATCGGTTCAAGACCTGTAATCAGTTACAAATTGGCGCTTAAAGAGGCTCTTGTTTGATGGCGAAAACATTTTTGGACCTTTGTCTAAATTCACCGGGAAAAGATTAGCATTGCATAGGTTTTCGGAGAAATGACGTGGGAATGACCCGTTTTAAAAGCGAGTGGTTCGGGAAAGAGCAATGCTAATTCCACGATTAAGATAGGAAAAAGGAATGACGTTTGGTACCGTGTAATTAAATTGTTAGATGTATCGTGCGCGATTACACACGGAATTCGACGAATATGTTTGATAATCGATGAGTCGGTTGGATTATACTTGTGAGAAATATTGTTATTTCCGATGGCAGTTGAGACAGCGAAAAATTTGAAAATTATAATTTCTAATTGGAAGTAAACCAAAAGGTCGTTACTAATACACTCAAACCTTTATTTTTGTTTCTCCTTATTAAAAATTCTAAATTTTCCGCTAAATATTTTTCAGCTATTTCCACTTTCTTAAGGTCTTTTCATTCATTTACGTGTACAATTCCTCCCACAAGCTAACATTTCCACATTTTATTGTCTTGTTTAAAAGTCACGTCATTAATAAATAAAGCGTTGCAGGAACAACGCACCGTGTCAACAGAATATCCGCTAATGTGAACGAAAATTTTACACCGCCGTAACCTTATTATCGACGCCGGTCCGTAAATGTTCGTGGCGCAAGACAATGCAGTCGGTTTAATGTCACTGTCATTTGTTAGGGACAATATTGTTTTGGAAATCGTGTAGGACCAACTATGGAGCGCGTCAAATGTGGGAATAAAACGGCGCCGCGAATCCCCTCGGCGGACTTTTTCTCTCATCTCGTCGTTGCGTCGTTGCTTTTTCCGCCAAGCGAGGAGTGAAACGACGTGACGCGTTTATATAAATAATCACTCCGGAAAACAAGGAGAATAAATTAGTATCTTTATGCAGTCTGGTGCACGCATGTTCCGTGCTGTCGATGCGGCCCACTCAAATAAGTCGTGGAGTAAAACCAAAGTGATAAAGGTCAACGCACATGGGAAGAAAAGCAGTGTAAGAGTTTGCTGCAATGAATCATTGCTTCTCCGATCTTTCAGCGTAAAGTTCGCAAAATGCAAATCGCCTTGCCAGACAACGCGGGTACTCAAATCGCTATAAATCAAAAAACACCGCAATTGCCAATTGACAAAAGAATGGCGCAACAAATGCTTGATTGTTTCAACTTGAATTTATAACTAGATTGACCGGTACCGGGCCGCATTTTTGTTCTTGAATTTCGTTCGTCGGGCACGATGAAGGTTGTTAAAATCACGCACGAGATAAAATGATTAAGGGCAACCGAACGGAACAAGTTTGCGAAAAATGATTGCGCGCAACTTTTGGCATTGAACCGGGCTGTTGGGTTGTATCATCAAGCGCCAGTTTGGCGTAGTATACGACGCGCGCGGAGGTCGTATATTCATGAATATTTTACAAACCGCAAAAAGTCCGTAAGAGACCATTGTTCGTAGCAGGAGAGCAAAGTAGCCGAATGTCCTGGTTCCCGTTTGTAAATCAACTGGCAGCTCGTAGACTGACGGTTTGCGTGTGTTTGCGCGCGGCGTCGTCTTCAGAAGAAGTAGACAAGGCATTCCGCGGCTCAATACGTTGGATAGAATAAGATGCAAAGTACAGTCGAGTACGAGAAACGGAGAGGAGCGGAGGCTCTTCTTGAGAGGTCGAGAATCGTCGGTAGTGAGAATTCTAAAACATTTGCGGGTCGGCAAAGGTCTCGGTTACCGGGATCCACCGTTAAAATTTCCACGCAGTACCGCTGTCTTATTAAAATTTTCCAGATTTAAGGAAAAACTTGCCTGGGAGTAAGAAATATTTGGATTATTTTATCTTGGATTCGGAATATATTCTGATATGTTAAATTTCAAAATTCAAATGGTCTGCTGTAATATCATACAATTCAATGAAACAGGTGTTTCAAGTTATCATTTTTATTATAACAAACTATTAAGCAGAATTTTCCAATCTAAACAATACAATTGAATTATTGTTATTTTTTCGGGTTATATTTTTTAACTCGATATTGTTTCCACGTCATTGGCCGGTCGAAAAAAAAAGCGGGACACAAAGGGTCTAAGGAGTCGATTCAGATTGACCCCGTTGGCAGAGAACCGGTCTTGTTTCCAAAGATAAGGTATCTCCTGTGCACGCACTTTTTTTCATTTTAGCGCAGATGTATCGAGAGCAAAAGGGAAGAATTGCGGGACCGTTACATGCCAATTGAAGAGGCAAAACAGTGCGAAAGAAGAAACGCGGCGATTCTTTGTTTCTGCGGCACGATTGCGGCCACGCCAAAAACGCCTCTGTAGAAAGGTCGTGCATCTGCATTATTTATACCCCGAACGGATGAAAACGGAAGCCGGGTATTTTCGTGATACCTGTATCCTGCGCGAGGCGCGTCGCAAAAATGTATTTTTGATGCAGCTACAAATCCGGACGAATATGATTACCGAGGGACAGATTTAAGGCTCTCCGAAGGAATTATAAGCGAAAGCTTAGCCACACGCATGTAACTTCTTATGCAAAGCAGAATTATTCGGAATAGAATTTAAATACAGGATCGAACGGGCTCACCGTTGTCCTGTTCGCAGGATCAGATTAGATTGGGCCGCGCGATACGCCGATGGAATTAAACCGATAGCCAATTTTGCTTGGCAATGAAAATTATATGTATCAATTTATGCATTTAAACGGACTGTAATCGGTTACTTAATTGACTGGACAATGATATAATGAATTTCAGGAATTTCGATGTAATGAGCCCCACTTTGTTCGGACCGGTCTAATTGAAAAATATTATTATCCTGTATAGGGTAGTTATTAAATTCATCAATTTTCCCAAGTATTATCTCCTGCGCTATTGATTTTGTCTATAATTATATCGAAAACAAGTTGTATCAATTTCACGGATTTCAAGTCGTGGATGTGTTTGGCGATCAAATAAGAGATTAAGGTATCCTGAGCATAAATAAATGTAAATTAAATAGTTTACGTTACGTAACGTCGTTAACTATTTGTTGGACGAAGGGAACAATTAACATTCCTCGATTGAGTATTTAAATTACTGATATCGTAATTGAAGGTAATAAAATTTTCATCGCCTATGACGGAAAAAAATATCGTGAAAGTATACAATTGGGAACTAGTCATTTGAGGTTAGCTCACAATTATCTATTAAAGTAACGTTTATTCTCTCTGTTTATGACAACGAAATTTCTTTCTCCGTGGACTTTACATTTTTTCCCCAAAATGGTTAAAAATCTTTTAAGTTGCAATTACCGTAATGAAAATGTATGTGACTTTGAAAGAAATATAATTTAATAAATAAATGACATGAATAAATATGAGTAAGAAGGGATATCATAAATAGGAATTTAAAATCTGGATTAGGTTTATATCGCGAGTGCGCTGTATCTGGTACTCGGGATAACTATATTATATGGTACGTATGAACGCGAAGAAAAGTACTTTGGTTGTAACGGTGCCCCTGCTTTCTGGTATAGGATCAACGACGAGCGGTACCTGCCGTTCGAAAAAGTAATCTTCCTCGCAGAAACATAACGACGTGTGCACCGAAGACAGAGGAGAAAGAAAGGACTCGGAATATAAATAAAGGAACGTCTGGGATGAAAAAAGAAACGAGTATTCATATTAACTCGAACGAGAAATTCGTATCAACTCTTTCTTCTCGCAATTGCAATTGTATCGAAATATTACACGACCGTGTTTTCCTCCGTATCAGAATTTTGACTCAACAATTACCGCGTCTCGTTGCGAAAGACATTGTCTATAGTAACCCCGCGGAAAAATAAATTGCTTGAAGGAAAAAATTAAGTTGCTTATAATTTCTCATTTTAAGCTGTTAAATTGAAGATTTTCTTCGCGGAAGTTAGATGAGAAAGATTAAATGGAATGAAAATTGATCATTATTTTTTGCTCGCGTTGTCGAGGAGTAATTAACGCAGTATTTCGTGTAGCTTTTTTTTCAGACTTCTCGCAAGTTGGGTTGCTTGTTTAAACATTAACAAACTTCGGATAAACATTTTAATATTATTTCGAATGTATTAATTAAGAGAGAATTGTGACGAGAAATTGTTAAACGGCGTTTCATAAAAAGTTTTGTAGTTTTGAAACTGTTGAAATTAAGGGTATATTATTTTTTCCAACTCACTTAAACGAATAATTATCGATATTTGTTAATAATTAATTAAATTGTTTGCACGAAAGAAGATTTGTAAATTAATTAATGGAAGTATTGGTATTATTAATATTCGTTAACAATAAAAACATTATTTTACTTATTATTATTAGAATCATACGCATAAATAGAATAAAGTTGATCAAATATAGAACGTTGAATGAAATATATAATAAGGCAAATTACTTAGCCATGCTTGTGATTAAACAGCATGGCTCAATGAAATAATAATATACCTTATATTAATAGATGAAAATCAAATCTATATTTCATCGCAATGTATTATCGGTTTACACGTTTCTGCTACAGAACTGCAACATGTTTAAACTGACAATGATAAATTCGATAAACCACAAAACTGCCGGTCTAATGCATTAAATTTTTACCATAGTTGGATTGGAACTTTCCACGTAACAACTGGTTGTATATTTAAAACACTGCTCTAAAATCGAGCTATGAAACACTACTAACCTGCTCAAGAAATACTTATTATCAATTTCAAAATCAAATCTCCAGCAATCCATTTTATCATGAACATTACTACTACATTAATTTGTCTATAATACGGTTACGGATTGAAAAACAAAAGCGACACTCTGAAACTCCAGCTGTCGGATATCAGGATCGCGACGACTGGCCAATCCTGACAAAACCGAATTCGCAGGAAACGTTGGCGCGAAACTGCCTAGACTTCCGAGCCCAAGTGGCCATCTTTCCGACATTTTCAGTGAATTATTTCCACGAGAGTCGTCTACCAATAAGTCTCGGCAAACAAACCAAACAGGCGAGGCTCATTTCTTGCGTGTAACAAAACAAAACACGCTCGCCGCACAATCTTTACACGAGATCTGCCGGGTGGCTATAAATCGCCGCAAGTCCGAAAGTTGTAAAGCCAGCTTACGTAAGACGCATGTACAGCGGTTTTTCGTACTAATCGACAATTAAGCTCGCGCGAGGCTGTTCATTTGTTTGAGGTCGTTAAGCCGGGCCGGACTGGCTCCGGCGGCGGGCTTCCCGGAACACGGGCCGACGACAAGTCTTCATTAACTTTTCATGAACGCTGACCGGCTCCGATTGAGCGCGGAGACGCGGCTCGTGTGGGATCGCGCGGATCACGTGTGGTCCCGCGTCGCCGGCCAGATAACGCGGCGGTTCCGCATCCGCGGCTCGCCGTCGCCGTGTTCCCAGCCGGCGAGTCTCGCGGCGCCATTTGTTCGTGCCGTTTCCTCGCACTCGAGCCGAAGCGCTCTCCCGGGACTGGGCTGAGCGCGCGGCGTATTACGCGCGACGATTTATACGATTCGAGATAAAAGCCGACACGCGATAAGCTGATCTGCCTTGACCGCCAGCTTCGCCCGTCAAACGTCAACGAGACTTCCGGCCAAACTTCTCAGCGCCGCTTGTTTCGACGCTCCGAGCAATTTATTGCCTAATATTTATTGTCGAATACCGTAAATTCTTTGTCTTCGCTGGATTGCGTTAAATAATAATCGACGAAAGCGAAAATCCCCTCCCCTCGAGCAGGGAATAAGTTTGACGTTGCATTGATGCTTCGCTGATTGAGATTTTATTTAAAAACGTTGCTTTCGGAGGCAGGTCAAATCGGGGTTTACATTTATGCAAGTTATAATTGGCTTGCAGTGAAATTGAATACAGTTAATTTATTGGAATGCAATTTGTCTACTGGAGTACATATTTAAGCGGCATTTGCGCGAAATTATATTCGACGAAATACTTGTTGAATATAATTGAATACAATTTACGAAATATTTGTTGTACCAAGTAGAATACGTTGCTGCTCATGTATCGAGAAACGAGCTGTTGAATCAGTAAATTTTGTACGTAAAATTATCATTATTTCTCGTCGTGTAGTGTGTGTAGAACATGGTTTTTAATCTGATTTTCCTTCGAGGCGCATAAAACAATTAAAATTTAATTTTTTTTTAACAAAATAATTTAATTATTGAAATTGCGAACGAGCTCGGGTGATGCCGGGGCTTTTTCGAGATTGCAAATTAAGTGATTTATGGGATACGAATAATGAACGTCTGTAAAGCGTTGTGATTTCACTTGATTCTGTTTTAGTGATTTGGAATTCGATCGAGAAATGTAATTCAGTTGCTATTCAGCGTAGGGAAATTACGAAATGAAAGCGATCTATTGATGTTGATCGAATTTGGATTACTGAATTGATAGTCGTAGAAAAAGAGATGGAATGGAAAGCATGTACAATAGATAAAAGAGCATTCGAACTTCGTTCAATTGATTTAATAAGATGTGAAATTTACTTTACTCTAATTAATAAACGAATGGAATTTCATATTCCAGATTATTTCTTGCATTAAGAAGATCTCAGTTTTTGTGTACTGTTTAAACAGTTAGCGAGAAGCATATTTCTAAACAATTTTCGGATTCATATTTCCAACACGTGAATTATTCATACAATTATTGACGTTGCATTAAAGCAACTGTTTATTTTCGTATATTTGTGCATCAAAAGTTGATGTATTAAAAGCTGAAATTAAATTTAAGTCATATGATAATGAAAACTGAATGCAGGCGTACCTCGCAGTGTACGTTCGGGTATAACTCGTCAGTCTGATTACATAACTGAATTCGCAATTATTGCAATTCAACTGATACGGTTAATATAATTGTGAAACAATTTCTTCTGCAATTGTGACGGCTAAACTTTCCGTGAGCGAGGTTTGTAATGTGTGATGCTTTCAATTTGATGATACCTTCGTATGATGTGGTCAAATGAAATACAGGTCCAGGTTCCGCCCTCGATTCTACGTAATCCAATTCAATTAACGAAATTACTCCAAGTAGTGTAGAATCTCGCAACTAGACCTTTAAAAAAAAGAGGCGAACAGAGAATGGATCGAAGTGACGAACAAAGAATAGTCATGACACTCGTATCAAAAGGGAAAGTATTAGTTTGCCAAGTTAAAGGACCATTGAAAACAAGAACGAGCGGGAGAACAAAGTAAGCGAAATAAAGATCGAATAAGGACACTAAGAATCGTTTAGTTAATTGTACTTTCCTTTTTCCATTCATAACTGTTTGTCTTCATTAAGGCCTTTTACGTTTTCCACTTCAAACTCTCACACCCCTATCCCTTTCCGCCGTCAGCAAACTTATACGCGAATTAAACTTTTAATTGATTTAAACGAATGAATCTTCATATTTCTGGAATGTATTTTCGTAAACTTGTTACTGAAACTCGTTACTTCGCAAAAATGCGCAAAAAGCCGTGGAAACGTAACAGAAGACGGCGCCCGTAATAAAGAGAGACGGAGTCTTCGAAAATACGAGCAACGTAAAGAAGAAAGAATTTAAATGTCTTCATTTCGAGATCATACCTACTTTGCACTTCGTAACCGAGGTTTCTCCCGGCTCAACGAAATCTACAATTCTGATGACGTTCCCGCGACATCCAGACCGCGCCGAGACGTATTGTGTATAGAATCAAAATTCATATGAATCCAATTTAAATAACGTCTCAATTTGATTGAAAAACTTGGCGCGAGAAGCCGAGTGCTCTCTAATAAGAAACCATTGCTTTTACAAATAGTTGCCCGACTTTTATAAACGTGAAAAACGGAAGTTCAAGTTTCGCGCAAAACGTGAATCGCTGTTTTTTCGATGGGCGGTTTTCGGTACCGTTTGTTCGGTGAATTTTTCATCGCTGATGACCTTACATAAGTAATTAAGTATAAATTATTTATGGCGGCAAGAAGTATTTGCCAGGCTCTCGCGCGTAGAGTTTGCCTTTTTACGACACGTCTGGTGCAATATCGGGATTCATAAAAGGCCCGGAAAAAGTCTGGCGCCGATATTGCATACATCGGAGGACTCGTGGCGAATCGCCGTGTGTAAACATAGTCAGTCAATGTGTGCTGCGGTTCACAGGCCTCGGCGAGAACGTCACCGTCCGACGATAAATCATGAATCTTGCGGCGCATAAATAGTAGAAGACCGAGCGTCAAGCGCGCAATCAGTCCGAGCGACACCCAACCACGGGACCGCACGACTCCTCGATTTATCTAGGACTACGAACGAAACGTTCGATCAGCGCGCACGTTTCGATGCCGTTTCCGATGCCGCGAGGTGGCGCTGCGAATTTTTAAGAAGGAAAAAACGTCAAAGCGCGCAACACATTATGCTTTGAAAAGCGACGAACTTCGCGTTTCGTTTGTGCCGCGACGAACCAAAGGGTGTCGATTTTCGTAGGAAATAGTGGCCGCTTGAGTTTCAATCGTAGCCATTCACTTTGTTAAGTCGTGCAGTTAATTCAGCTCTTCAGCTTTGAAAATTACAAAAAAAAAAAAAAAAAAAAAAAATCTAAATAATGTTAAATCAAGTAATTGTAACAGAAGACTCGAAGACAATTTCGAACATTTATACATACACAAAAATAAAATCGAATATAATTAAACAAATCATGCTGAAAATAGAGCTCTTCTAATGAGCAATAAGAATTTACGAGTTTATTTTTGCATTATCCACTTTCAAAGAAGTCGTGTCAGCCAGAAAGTGATTGAATTGTTACAGCTTTATTCGAATTATGTTTTGTTGTTAGTGTAGCGTGTTCACAATTAAAATTTTCCAAACAGAGTAGATAAATACAATTTATCTTGATTTTGTGAAACAGAATAGTAACTTTACATTTGAATAAGCTACCGGTTTCGATAAAATATCGCATACGTGTACATTTAGACATTTCTTTATTTTCATTTATTTGTTTTGAAAAAAGTTCAAGCGCTAAAATATCTGTTCTGATGTCGTCGGATTTTTATAATTTTTAACCGGTATTGCCTTTCGCCTCGTGACAGCGACATTTCAATATTTTACTCTCGACCGTTGAAATGACTTTCCAAACGCCGGCATTCGTTTAATTTATAAAAATATAACGGACGAATAATAAATGATACAGGAAATTAATAAACGACTGCGGCTGACCGCAGCGCGGCGCTCGAAATATGTTGAAATGATGAATAAAAGTGTATCTTAGATGTACGCGCCCGCATAGAAAGCTAGCCACTCGGACTAATAATTGTTGGCGCAATTACGCCAGGACGTCCTCGTGCAACCTTCGCGAACGAACTTATACGTGCGCGCCTTACGCAAGTACACGCGTCATGGCGCGCGTCAATCTGCCGAGAAGTTATCTGCATTTTTTGCCGCCGCGGACACGAATCTGCGGTACTGAACAATTTGCGGTAAACCGTATCATAGAAAAATAGAAAACATTTCCGCGAACTTGCGCATTGCCGGGCAAGAAAAGCACCGTGTTTAAAGTAACCATTGCGCCGACCGAATCTTTAAAGAAGAGCCACTTCAATTGTGGAATTATTATTATTAGGACGCGATGATTAATACGAAAACGTCGTTTCATAGATTGTATGTATTTTTCAGTTTGAAAGCATCTGATTTTGTCAATGAATGAATGTAATTTCTACATTTCCGTATTCTATTTTAGGTACGTTCGAAAAAACAACTTACAACTTATCGCATTCGATCAGTTCCTAATCGGTTTAAAAATGTTTTAAATCATTTACTGAACTTGGAATGCTTGTGAATGATAAAAAGAGATTTGTGTAACATTTTACGATTTTCGCGAAAAAGGTTTCCTTTCATACTGCGATTGGTATTTATTAATCAATTATGTATGAAAACGTTCGTCGATTTAAAAGTAACATCTGTGCGTTTAAAAACAAATTAATCGCAGTTCGAACTGAGAATTCGTAACTGATAATTTAGCGCAATGAAATCAGCGAAGATGAAGCCAAGCAAACAGTACGGATTTACAGGCTTCGAGAGAGCACGCGTAAGCTTCGACCGGGGCAAAAACCAAACTAATTGAATAAAGTCGAATTAAGTGGAAAGTGGAGCGCGCGTATATAAATATCGCGATGATAATATCGAAATTTTTCGTCGCGACTTGTCGCCTAGCAATGCGCTCGATCGATTACATCGACCAATCGACAGTAATTTCGCGGTGGAATGAAATCAGAGAAGAATAATAAAAAATGAATGATCAAATGATAAATAAATGAAGTTGGCTCTTCTTGAGATTAAAGCGACGATTATGTTAATAGTCCCTGCAGCTAAACAGCCAGGCCCGTAAATAATAATATATAACGGATTATTAGCAGCTCCACGGCAGCAGTAATTCAAAGATCGTATTCCTACCTATCCAGATATGTCACCACTCCGTGCCGTCCGGCTTTGGCCAATCACCAGCACGTACTCATAAATTTAATTGCAGCAAACCAACAACTCGACGGGCCATATCGGCACAAAGGAATAATTGGCTATTACGATATAGAGTTTGCCATTGACGACGCGAATGATATATTTATTTTGCGATAACTTTGCATCGGACAACAATAAAACGGAACGTGTTATCGTTCTAACAGATTTTCAGCGCTCGATAGCGGGGTTTTTGCACCTACGACCGTACGTTTTTATTCAAGGCTGAATGGATATTGAAGTTGTAGCTGTTAACCGTCGGCTTTTTCCCAGTCAATGAAAACCGGGAAAGTTGATTCCCGAAAATGCTCTTTTGTTCTTGGGATTTCTATTTTAAAACAGTTAATGGAAATGATTTATTCAGCAAATGTTCACGGCAAATTAATACATTTCCTTTCAATGTAGAATAAGAAGTTTTGTTTTATTTTTTATTTGTATGGCTATTAAAATTAAATTACGTTGAAGAATGGGAAAATTTAGTAACAAGATTTACAAGTTACGAAAATGGAATGGCAAAAAGTATTACCGCGAAAAAATGAGAATACCGTAAGATATTTCGTAGTATTTACAGAAGATCTTGCAAGTACTACGATGTTACTTGACATTTATATTATGCGGTGTATCTTGTAATTTTCGCAATCCAGTTTTTCGAGCGCATTACAGCAATTGTGAGTTTCGCAAATTTATGCGCGAAATATTATAGCACGATATTTTGACATGAATCGTCATCTCTGCAGGAGTAAAAAATTGTATAACAAATTCTATTGTATTTGGTAAGCGGACGATTATTCGATTTTTGTTGTTGAAAGATATAGGTTTATGTAGTATTCATTTTCGTATAATTACGCGTTTCAAGTGTACTTTTATGCACAAATTAGATGCGAACTGTCTACAAGAATTATCTTAACGAGGATAAAATTGTGACGTCGTAATGATAAATAAATTATTTCACATTTAAATATATATCACACGAAGTAAATATATTTCACGGGCAATTATGCGGCATTATAGATTTAAGCGGAATGCTTAAAGCAAGTTCCGTCGATAGTTTTGAGACAGTAGTTTCAGAAAGCGTTTCGCCAAATTCGCCGACAAATTCCGTGGCGATTGAGAATGTAGAAATAATTACGAACTGCAAGATAGTTTGCGAGTCGTCACGAATTCGCAACGTATAACTTGAAATTTAGAACGCTGAAAATTGCAGAAACGCGCTCTAATGGCATTATCATTTTTATTTAACGTTTAATTCAATTGCGCAAAACTTTCTCCGTTGTATTTTCAACAATTAATGACACGCGGTAGAGTACGAAGAAACGCTTCAACACCGAAGCATGTTGGGAATAAATGCTGCGCGTGGGTATTTTTCGTTAATTGACACCTAGGCCGTTTTGCAACGGTAAATAGATACAAATTTTATTTCATGGATCTGAGCCAAATGTCAATTATACTCGAGCTTGCAAATATCTATTATTTCACGTTAGAAAAATGTCTCGTTTTTTTTAAATATAGTCATTGTTATTGTATTATACTTTTTTATAAGCACAGTTGCATAACTACAATTTCATCGAATAAATAAAAAAAACAAACAAATATGTTTTTGTTATTACATCTCATCCAACTCTCTGATATTCCAACAAATGAATCACATTTCAATGTATTGATTTTGAACATGTTAAATATATCTGTGCATATTAAAAAAATATTTATACAGTAACTTGAATTCGCAAGTTTTTTTAGGTTGCGTGTAAAAAAAGGTTTGTTTTGTCAACTGGAATATACTATGCACGTAGCAACAGAAACAACTAATGGAATATCTGATTTTCTACTTTGAACAGCAGTTATTTTTCTCCGTGCATTTTGATTATCTTCCTCATGTGGAACTGAAGCACTTTATGTCACTAAAGTTCGCGAATACATTATATGTTTAATGAAGTTTTGCTTTGCGAATTTAACGTCCAATTATAACAGATCTAACGGGTCTGGTTGGCTTTTATTTTTGTTTTTGCGCGGTTAACGAAATAATGAAAATTAATTCCGCAGTTTGAAATATCAACGGAACTGATACAACCGTAAGCGCTGTGTCAAAGAATGTTCGTCGTTATTGCATCAACGTCGCAACGTAATCACGTCGACGAAAATTACGAGATCCCGCGGAAAAGACGAGAAAATATAATACCCTCAATAATACATGGTACACATCGATTTTCATTACATTCCACGAGCGTACGACGATATTTCATTAAATGCACGAAGCGTAGGTCCACGGGAAGAAACCGCAAAGATCTACTACATAATGTCATTGTACTTTCTCGTATGAATATTGCGAACAAGTCGAGCTGAAACAAACGGATTGGTGGGATATCTTTTTATTGGAGATACTTTTCCAGGGTTTTGACATGATATGAAATACGACCTATAATTTTTGTCCTGAGTTTTCCACCTTTGAATTTTTTAGCAATAATGTCTCCTGATCGATTACTTCATCATTTCAGTTGCTCTCTCCAAAGAATTAGAAACGTGTAATAAACAACTTCACCGATTTCGTATTTTAATTCAATCTCCTTTTCAGCTCCCAATTTACTTTCCACTCAAACACTACAGTTATTAAGTTCGGAAATTCAGCTACCTTCGGTCTAGCCGTGTTTTATCTCGGCTAACTGTTCAAACTGATGTTACACGTAGATCACTCGAGAAATTCATTTTCCGCGGAGTCGTTTGACATTTGATGTAACGCATTAAGCTTTTTTCCTCGAGGTTTCATTGAAAACATCCGGGTTCTGATAAGCGACGTACCGATTCATCATCACGAGCGGCGGATCGTAGCGCCGACGCTGATCGGGACATATTTATTTATGAGGATAACGGCGTGACACCGGCATCAACAATGGTTGCCACGCTTCACACGGAAAAGTCGGCTACGTCGCTGAAAAGATATTTATACAGCGGCGAGAGTACGCCTAGAAGAACTCCCAGGCGATGCCCTGGGAATAGATCACAGAGCCCACTTGCGCGCAATTTATTTCTAGGCCCGGACCGCAAGATCAAAAGCCCGGACAGCCTGACACCGACCTTAAGATGCTGCGTCTTACAAATACGACAATGAAACGAGCTTTGATCCTTTTTGCAGTGCTCCCGTTACGTCACTCAGCCTGCCTGGCATAACCTAGACCGCTAAATGGCTTCCACTTTTTCTACCCGGAAGACACGTTTACGTTGCATCAAAAATCGAACATGACGGCGACACTTTTTCGCAAACACGGCGCAAATATTAATTTGTCCCTAACATTCGTTACTTCTGCCACATGTCTCAATCGTCTGTCCAAACAAAGAATCAACATTTGTTAATGAAACGTCACATACAAAATACCGTCGTACGAATTCCACAATAGGTCGTTTTTGCCGAGATACAAGCGGTACAGTATTTGCGACTGTTTGCTACCGCGGAATGGCAAAAATTATAATTTCAAATAGTGATCATCGTTCGTGAATGTCGGGTGGTACGTGGGATTGTTCGGCATTTAAAATTGAAATGTTTCGAGCATTTAATACTGCACGATACTGTAAAAATAACATTTGTTTCGACCGCACAAAAATTACACTCGCACGAAGTCATCATCGAATGCAACATATTTATACATTGGCGAGTATGAATCTCCCCCGGTTTCTTATTTCCATTTCGAACTACCCGATCGTACGGAAAATCGTATTTTCGTAACACGTTTCGTCACTTCGATTATCCAAATACGAAGCGACGTGCATATTCGTTCGTACGTTTGAATTTTGCAACAAAAAAAATCGATAAAACGGGGGAGAAGAAACGGGGAGGAAAGGAAATGTCAAACGCGACGTCGTTGTTCGCTCTCATTCGGAGTGTCTCGTTTAACGTCCGTAGCTCATTAAGCAAAATACATTCGTCACTTAAAAGAAACAATTCCTAGTTGTTTTCGCAATCTTTGCGAACATTAGGACGAAGTGGTTCGATTTAACGCGGCGCGGCAGATGTTTCCGATAGCTTAAAGTCTTAAATCTTTTCGAAACGTTCTGCAAAGCGTGCGAGCGAGACGGAGCGGGAGAAAGGACGGGAACTGGACAGATGCGCGGATAAATAAGGATGAAAAGACAAGATAAAGGTTGTGATAGGTAGCGAGCGGAGAAAAAAATTGTAGATGAAACTACCATGCCGGCCAAAAGTATCCATTTCTGAAGCAGTAACAGCGGCAGCTGTTGTCAGAATAGGATGTTAATGGTCCTGCGATCGGCCGCGCTGCAGCAAACAAATTTCGCTTTCTTTGTCGCGTCCATTATCTTTGCACGCCTTCAGTTTTATAACCGGTACTATCAGTGAGACTGTTCTTTATATTATATTCCATACGGAGCTATCTCGAAGCAAAAACAATTTCAACATTTATTGACGAAGCAGGCTTTTGTTTACTTCATTTCACGTTTTGTTGATTCGATAATTCTACTAATAACAGTTTCTCGTTGCAATATCGCTTCCTGAGATAATAGACAATGTATATAGGGGTCATAAGTAGATCAATCTTGATAACTTTTACATTACTAAAGAAGGGAAATTAACGGCAAGATTGCAAAGTGGGCAGTAAACTAATATTAAGCTCAAGTTCGTCAAAAAGTCTCGAGTTAATCGTGTTGTGCGCGGCTAAGCATTATCGTGATGAAAACGGCGGATCTTTGTTCTAGTACATAGGCGCAATTCTCGAGTATGTCAGAAGAAAAAAAATAGCGTGAGTTTCCTTGCTAAACGAGTATGGCTGTAAAAATATGACAACGGTAGTTACAAATATAATTACTTCGATAGTTTACATGGTGAACATTGCTATAATTCTTCTTATAAATGTGTGCCTGTGTATTGAATTTTTTTCCGCGCAGTAACAGGATTTTAACATTTATTGTCATGCCTTGAAGAGGCGACTGTATGCTGATTTTCAAGTGCGATCCGTGTCGAAATATCTTACACTATAAAAAAATAACAATTATCCCGGTATAATGATCAAGATTCTCGCGCCTCCGTTAGTATATCTTTATTTTCAGAGAACCAAACGTGGTTATTGCGTTTTTCATCGAACATCGTAATAATAAAGCCCCGTTTCATCACCTGTAACGAAGTTGTTAAGATACATCCAGACTCCGTCTCTTCTCGTTTCAGCGTTCTTTACGCCAGTTTCTCTTTTGCTTCTCGGTAAGAAAGGTAAAAAAAATGTCTTGAGGTATACAAAGTTTAAATGTCGACAAAGAATTTCATGGATATATATAGTTTGCTGATCTGAATCAAAGAAAATTGTACGAAATTGATGCAGTGTTTTATTTTCAAAAAATTATAAACCCCTTCGGAAAAGTGAGATGAAATTAATAAAGAATAAAAATGTGGGTGATTTGAATTGTTGTTGAATTTTTACGAACGAATAGCACAACTCAATGATCAATATTTCATTGATTCGTAAAAAGAGTAATAAAAACGGCCAGTGGTTCTAATGGTAAATTCAAATACAAAATAACGAAAAAAAAGTATTAAAAAGTTGACGTTCATGTGACGAAACTTTTAAATGTATAATCGAATGCACAACTAAATTCGATACATAGCTTATCGTTCATACTTTACTTCCTATCGACTATTCCTGTCACGGTTGTGCCAAAGCGGAGTCGTAAGG
>JABFOV010000163.1:0-50658 GCA_022817685.1 Aradophagus sp. ZL-2020
GAGCCGAGGTCTCCAGCTACTTTCGCCGGTCGCGGGGGACCGCGGGGTTTCGTCCGACTGCGAAAAGAGTGGGAAAGCCGGGGCGGCGCGGGGCCACGAGGGGGGCTACGCAGGGTTCCGCGGTGGCGGTTGGAAATATCATAGCCGCACGCGCAGAACGAAATTACCGATTTGCCCTGGGCTCACTTCGCTTCCTTTTTTCCAATTCCAAACTCTTCGCCCGCACCCCTGCCCGCCCCGACTCACTTTTCTTTGAGCCCTGCAGCCCCGCTCTTTTATCCCGCGGATCCCCGCTACAGCAAATAACTTTCATAATTCTCGATTAGAAAGTTTTCCTCCTCGAGGGCCGATGGACGGAGGCGCGTGGAAACGCCGGCCGTAGGGACAGCCTTCGAGCGAGATCGCTCCAGTTTCGGCGATGTCATCGATCGGGGGAAAAACGAGCCGCCTGTGCGGAAAAATCACTTCCTATCCTCGCCAAATGTCTGCGATTCGTTTCGCCGGACCGAAAACCCGGCTCATAGTCACTTGGTGGTAATTGCGTTGGCCAATGATTTTGTTTTCGTGCTGAAAAGCGAAACTTGGTCGCCAAGTTTGAATTATAAATGTTTAGTCGCGGTCGCTTTGTTGAATGCATTAGGCACGAAGAAAATTCTGGGTTAAATGCATTTCGAACAATCGTGCGCCCGCGGCGATTTGAATTTTAGGTCATGGTTTGCTTAGTTCCGTCAATTTAGTTACTACTTTTTTTTCTTTTTTAGGACAAAATATATAACTGTGTTGTAGTAAATTTGTAACGTTTCTCTAGTCACAATTACGGCTACGTCTGCCAACGCAGTTTTCTTGTTGAATCAGCAAAACATTCTTATCTGTCTGCAACTTTTACATCACAGTTAAAAACACGTCTCGACGAATCGACGGCGACGATCGAGGGAACGACGCGGTGCATTATCGTCGACGCGCCGTGCCGGTCCACTTTGCCGAAAATATGCTGCGAAATTACGAATCGAATTACGCGATCCGATTGCCGCAAAGCCAAGGTGTCAGGATCATTTTCTTGTCCTCGGTAGATATAAGCTTAAACCATTGAGAATCTGCCGCGCAGTCATTAACCAAATGGCCTGGCAGGGATAAGCGAGGCGAAAGAGAATCCGAGGAACAAGAGCAACGGAGACGGAGTCCAAGAGGGCGAAGTTCCTCCTCGGTACTCTCTCGTTCAATTCAATCGATTTCGTTTGGCATTACGATAACGCCGACGTTAACGCCGCAGACATTGTAAAAGTCATTACAAGCAAATAGGGATTGAAGTGTATTTCAACCGTACAGGTAGAGATGAACAACCTTGCTAACTATTTTTGATCGTGATAACAACACGCATTTGAATTCGTTTGTTTTTTTTTCTTTTTGAAAATTCAAGTTTTCAGTCGAATAGTACTAGATTAAAGTTTGATCGTTTAATGTATTTTAAATCTAGAATTAAGTTCAGCAATATTTTTCAAAACTCTTTTTCATTATATATATATTAATAAAAATGAAAAGTTATAAGAATCGATTAAATAATGTGAATTGTTTTTTTACGATTAATTATGCAATTTCAAATTAATACTTATATTCTAAAACAGTTTAATGTTTTCTTGTTTACGTAAAATCGTGATAAATTGTAAATCATTACACTTGTAACATTAGAAATATATTGAGTGGACGACAAATCCATAGTTTAGAAGTCATATATTGAGTCAAGTAAACCTTAAATTCCTTAAATAGCAGTAAATACTAGTTAAGTCAACAGGAAGTCTACTTGATTTAGCAGTTATAAGCTAAAAATGTATGCAATTTACTTTGATGATATCGAAATGGAAATTAATAATGCTAAACAAAATCAATAAATTTTAACCGGTATCTGATTGTATGTCAACAATAATTTTTCTCAGCGTGTCATGTGTTATTTACACAAGAGACATTACCACTTTGATTATAAATATGAATTGATAAAAATTACATAGACAGAATGATAGGAATAAACAATTCACATAACTATAAATAAACGATTAGTTGAATTTATAACCATTAATGTAAATAGATTAGCTAAATTTATTGATTCGCGTAAGTAAAAGTTAATTTTGAAGGTTTCCTAAGTAGACTTTGATCATGTTATAAAAAATTGTGGTTATTGATTTCTTTTAAGAATCAAACTATATCATGTAAACACTTTTTCACAATACTTGAGAAATAGAAATTGCACAAATGACTTCTCTGTTTAATAATAAAGAAAGGTAATAATACAATTCCTTTCGACTGAACATAATACTAATGTAGAATGATCGCGTTTGGATCAATAAATTTTTCCGTCTCGCAACTGCCCATTCCTTACCCTAATCCCACTAAATGACCCACATAACCGTACGAGAGCCCACCGCGAATTAACAAGCAGACATCTAAAGCACGATCCGATACAATCGGTGCTGCAGTCGGACGGCTCGGATAACAACGGTGGCAGGACGTAGCTCGTTTGTCCGAGCAGTGCGGATGTATCGAGTTGAGAGCTCAAGAAGGCCCGGCACTCACCTGGACCTACGTGCTATGACCCTTGCTCGGCGCGCAACGTCCGAATCCGAGCGGTAGGGACGGAACCGGTTCTCGTGATTTTTATGGGGTCATCCGGTAAAAGGGGAGGTCATCTCTCAATGAGGCGACTCGACAAGAGCGACGGACTCGGCAACCCTTCCTGCGGCCTTTGCCTACATATCCGTCCATATGCGCGCGGACCCTTTTCCTTTCAGCACCGCTGGCCGTCATCCGGGCATCTGGTCATCGTAAATGGAAAAAGTGCGAAAAAACTTACCTGACCAGTTCTGGGAAGCGGGCCGCGGCCGAACGGCCGCTCCTAGAAGGGTTATGCAAATGCTCCCCAATCCCGACCCTTTCGCTCTCAGACAAGGGTCACTCTGGGAAGAACGGGTTTTTCGCATTTTTACGCGCCCGATCAAAGAAACGCTCGTTACGTCATGGTGGGGCTTCTCCGACCGTGGCCAACGGCCCCGATTCGATCCGATTCCCCGGCACCGGACACCTGTGTGCCGGCACGCAACTCACGCAGTACCGAACAGTCCGAGCTCCTTCGGCCGGCACGCCAACACCTCGCGCCATGTGCCCGACAGGCCGATCTGGGTCACAAGGTTTTGCGCAATTTTTCGCCTCTCGCGGTCGCGCGACGCGGACTTCGTTGCCGGGGGCGCCGAGCGCGGGATCTCGCCGACGATTGTGCCGCTTATTAGGCGACATCGGCGCGAGGCTTCTCCGCATTACGATCCCGGCGTATCGATTAAGGACAGTTGAGGCGTTGATGTTAAGTGTTTCGCTACTCTCGCTTGTAACTTTGTTCCGTTACTTTGAAAATGTAAGTCTGACGACCGAAGTTAGGGCGAATTGTTTTGAATTTCCACGCGACAAGAGTGGCGAAATGTGGTTTTGCCAGTTACATTATTAATTCAAATGTCATTTTCAGTTTCAATCCATGCGATTTCTCGTGGTGAAGTGATTGGAGTTCGGCGTTTATTTTTTGTCGAGTGAAAAATAATATGAATCGTGATTTGTGGAATAATGTACAAAAACTTAATACGTGCACTATGTTCTGTAATAAAAACTTTATAAAAAGATGCTTTTCACGTGGATAAAATGTGTTGGTATTGGAGAGATTTTTTATTTAAAATTCGGACGAACGTTTTACTTTTTATCCGTATTCTACATTCCGTTTAAGCTACTTATTCAAAATATACAATTGAAATATACGATAAATGTTTTGGTGATGAATGTCCACATTAATATAATGTTTTTGCAGCAATGTGCATTTAATTAATTTACGCGTGTACTGTTATTGATTGCATTGTAACATAACATTCCATTTACTGGGAGATGATTTTCAATTTTTGAGCCATGTCAGTTTAGACGCGATACGAATAACACCTCAGTACGGGCTTAACGATTTCCACGCTTCAATTTCCGCGTATATTTTTAACCCCGTAAAATTAATTTATAACTTTTTTGTTAATTATGATTGCTATTTATAATGTTAAAAAATTAACCAAAACATAAATCGTGAGACATAAAAATTAATTTAGAACGTAAATTGCCTCATTGACATTTTGAATGTTTAAAATCAATCAAACAAGAATATTAAAACCACCAAGCGAATAAATGATGATTTGAAAATTTTTTCGATTAATCTTTCAATTATGAACGCCAGTTAAAATTTTTAATGGAATTTCATCATTTCTATTCCCAAGAAAAGTATGTTAAGCGGAAACAAAATTTGTCAATATTTATTTCGCCAACAAAATACTTTACTTGAGTTCAAGTTTGAATAGTTTTAAAATAAAATACTAAAAGTTTATATTCCTTAAAGTCCGAATTTAAAGCAACTGTAACCATCGTATTTTATAATAGTAAGTGCAAATATTCTATAATTTCATTACCAAAAAAAAAAAAAAGTGAAAATCTACAATGCTTTTTAATTAAATTGTAGTGTCCTGCTCTGTCCTTTTTTCATTTAACGTCCCGGAATTTCGCTAAATAATCAGAACGAAAATTGAATTAAATATACTACTCAACGAAACAACAAACTTCTTTCCAATACTCTTTTCTCTTTCAATACAAACTTATAAATGATAGTACAAATGCAATTTTACTTATGCGCAAAGAAAAGGTCGCGAATGGTTGAAAAGGTCGGCAAAAGTTTCGCAAGACCAATTTCACTTACAAACACTGCCTCGTAATTCAAAATCAATTGCAAAGAAAGTCGCGTGGAAACGAGCGCAGGTAAAAAACGCGACCGGCTAAAAGCGCCGTCAATTTTCCAACGCGAAAGTCAACACTACGTCCCGAAAGATTATAATTTCATTCGTTTTAACGCAAGACTTGCCGGGGAAAAATATAATACCGTCGGCATAAAAATATTCACCCTTGCATTAAAGTCGCAATTCAAAGTTTCTCGCGGACTTGTCGTTTTTCAACGGCAAAAGAAGCCGAGAGATCGCTCGGGGCGATAGAGAACAGTCCGAGTGGAAGAAACTGAGCGAACAAAGAGAATAAGAATGAAGACGGCTGGAACAAAAGAAAAAGCGCGAGGGAAGAAGAAGCGGAGGAAGAAAAGTGAAGCCCGAGTCTGTCCATTTTTGGCCAAATGATTTCCCGCGGAGTCCCTTCTCCGAGGCAAGTGGGCCGGAATCGAAGGAGAGATGGCGAAAGATGGGGAGCGCGTCGAGGGTGCTTTTTCTGACGTCAACCGCCCTCGCTTTTCCCTCGGCCGCGTTCTCTTTCGCGCTGTGCCGTCTCTGTCTGGTGTGCGCCCACACCCCGTGCGACGGGGCTTGAAAGACGAATAAAATGGCCGGTGGCTCGCCTAATGCCTAAAATATACACACCAGAAATTGGGCTGCTTAAGAGGAATAACGAAGAAAGCTGAGGGGCTCGCGATTTAAGACCCTTCGGATGAGTTTACGCCAGGACCCCCCGAGCCCGCGTCTTACGATTCATTTTTGCGCGCCGTTGTGTTTGTTATCACGAAGAAACGAACCGTCTTTTGGCCGATTTTAAAGCATGATTGAATCGTTTTCGCCAACGGACGCATGATGAAGAGAATTAATTAAAGCGGGAAGGCTAAAATCAACTTTTGATGTTTGCTGTTTTGTTGAAAATGTAAAAATGTCAAACATTTTAATGTTTCGCGATGATTTTTGCAAAATAATGGTGTTAAATTTGTGGAATTGCGACACTTCATGCTTAAATATGTAGGGAATTTGAAGTCAATAAAATGTTGTTAAATCTGTTAAAACGTTATTTTTAACAGATGATAATAAAAATTCCATTCAAGAAGAAAAATGTATCCGTCGATCAGTTGTTTACAGAAATTTAATTGATATACATAAGTATAACACAATGAAGTAATACAGCAAATACTCGTATTTATGACGTGCAAGTAAGTGTCAGGATTCACTTTGACTTAAAGTTCATTTTAGTTAAGAAAAATCATTTAAACATATTTCAAGTTTTGTCTTTTTAATTAATATTTCAATTTAAGACATTGAGGATATTTATTCATGAAACTTTATTTATGCTTTCGTTATCGGGGCTTACATTCAAATTGATTTTTCATTACCGGAAAGGAAGAAAACAGAATTAAAAAAAATAAATAGAATCAAAAAATAAAACAAACATTTATTGCTCATATACGCTTTTATAATTCCTGTTTATTAATAAAAAACATTTCATGATAAACAAGCAGAACTTTAAAAGTTTGTTGAACTTTCTTAACTCTTCATACATTTTGCTTGTCGAAATAAACCCTTTGAATAGAAATTCTCGAAATCTTTCCTTTTACGGGCAATGAATTGCATTAAGCAAAGTTTCTTTTTACACCAGAAATGAAACGCGTCGAAAACTTTATAAACTTCGAAAAGTCACGTATGTGCCGTATTCTTGGTCGGTACGTAGTATATGGGGATATCGAAGCGACGTCAGCTTTACCTGCAACTCGTTTTTGAGTAAATAAAACGGACTGACAAAGTCCACTAACCAAATTTGAAATTAGGGGCAAAGTTTGTATGCCTGCGGTCGAGCTCCCGGATTGAGTTTCCGGTTAGCGAGTCAAGCCAGATCTTGTCCTAGTCTCTCGTTATATGGTTAATATTGTTAACGCTTGATTTCGGGATAGCCATTGATGGTGGATCACTTGCAACCAACCTGAAACTATTTCTGCAGCCGAACTATCCGACGGATAAAAAATTCTTGCGAATTCTCGAAACAAGTAATCCATTATTATAGCGGAGAATAAATTCTAGCTAAAGTGCTTTTATCAGAACAGTAACGCATTAGGAAAATGTTGCTAAATTTATAATTGGATGAGTTTCTCGAAATGTTGCATTAAAGTGTTGCGTAACACTGCCACGTGTGAATTATATTTCAACAGCGTTACAGTATTTTGTGCTTCATGATTTTTAGCCTTGCGATGACAAATGAAGTCGTAGCCACTATTTCATTATACTAACCGATGATTAAAATTTATACTCATTGATATTTGTTAATGAAAAGGACTTTTATACTTTCACATTATTATAATAGATGTATCTGGAATAAACCTTAAGTTCTTGCATACAAAGTTGTCAATGTCTGAATGTAAAATGATGAAAAGGAAATAAAATAAATGATAACTGTCTAAGACGATTTCGACAAAGTGGTTACATCGGCCAGAAAAATTATCTTTACGGCAAAGCTCGATAAAATTTGACAAAATGTTATCTCAGCTGATAATTGCCGTCACCGATCACGGCCCCTAATTTCGGAAAGCCCTTTTCGATCAATCAGTCTACTTTCATCTTCAAATTGGACGCAGCTCCGAGGGTGAATACGTAAGAAGAAGAATGCCCTTCTTAAGGACAAGTTGCCGTCGGAATAATTTGGTCGATTCGTTAGAGTGACTTTTTTCCTCGACGAAATAAAGGCAATTAAAGTTTAAGGCGTTCTCCCGGCGAGGAGGGCGGTTCGGTCCGCGGGGATGGATGGGGGGTGGCGGCTCGCAGGGACATGGTCTAAGAGGAGCGAGGCGCTGGCGAGATTCTCTCGGGGGTGGCTGGTTTTTGTCATTTGAAATATGCCAAGGGGCTGCTCGAGGCGAGGAATGATAAAATGGCGACGCAGACAAAGGGGCGATTTTTCCTCGCCCGCTTCTCTTTTGTTTCCTTCCTGTAATGAAAGCTCGACCCGCGCCGCGAAACGCGGAACCTTCCCCGCCGTGCTCGCCTTGTATATAGGTAAGCCGGCTAGGCGATCAAGCAAGCCGCTCGTGCTATCTGCGTCTTTATTGCCGGCCCTCGCAGGGGAGAAAAGTCGTCGGTGTCGTTCGTTCTCGCAGCCAGCCGCCCCACGATTTAACTGAGATTTCATTTTTAGATTCATCTTATTTTGCCCGTGAAATATGGCGCCGCGGTGAAAAAATGGCCAGATACGACTTCGGGGCTTTGTAATTAAGGAGGGTCCCTGCGAACGCCGACGCGACGCTCGAATTAAGAAGTCGATTTTCGGATAAGAAACGTTTTCCCGGCGAATGCCCCGCCGGCCGTTAAATGCATTTTTCCTCTTTTTACTTTGCCAATTTGTGCTCCGTGTATTTCACGGTAACTTCGTTAATCGAAACATCAACGGTGAATAAGTCACAATAATGATTCCACGTGGAATAATTAATGGATAATAATCGCGTAAAACTTGTGAATGAAAAATGATTGATAATAAATAGCAGTTGGGAAATTATCAATGATAAAACTTAACGCGCAAATGTTTATTGTGACTGATGAAAACATTGACGTTTAATGAGGAAAATTTATGTGGCTTCATTAATTGTTGTTCATTTCCGTATGTTTTGTTTGTTTTTTTCTTTCTCTTTTGTATCATTTTTCTTATAATTATTCATTTGCATTGAAAAATATTATTAAAAATAAGATATTAACAAATATCTTAATAATGTATATAAATAATGTATAATATCAATAATTTTGAAATCACAACTATTTCATTGTAAAAGCTGTTTCACTTTCCTCTTTAATATGAATAAGAAACAACTTGATTTACAAACGTTAATTACACATGATAAAATTTGTAGGTAATAAATTATTATTCTTTTTTATACTAAACAAAGAAAGAAAATAGAGTCAAAATTACTTATAAAAAGTTTTACTTAAATAAATTAAGAACTTAAAAAAAAATTCGTAAAGTTAATTACGGGTTTTAAGTTCAATGTAAAATGAAAGTAAGAATTCGAGACTAGTAAAGGCGATACGAAAAGAGCACCGCTGCTTCGAAAAGAAGGGTTGCTTAGCATGATCGACGGTCTTCGGAGGGTTACGTTTTCAGATTTACCCTTGGCTATTTACGATCCCGTCTTATTAAGAAAGGATTCGACATTCGACGTATTTTTCTACGAAGGGCCTCATTCGCTTTTGCATTCAAAATGATGCTGCAACATAATAGTCGTTAAGGGATGACGTTATTTTAGATTCTTGAACTGCTCTCATTTATTAATGTCTACTTAAATCAATATAATTGATACTAGAAAACGAATAATTGAAACATAAAATCAGAAGGGAATATATTTTATCAATAAAATAATTTTGTATAAAATTTTATACAAGTACTGCATAAACAAGCTTTTCAGAATGACTAGTTTTGAGTATTTTAGAATATGAAAATAAAAGTGATGTTATTTTGTTAAATAAAAAAAAAATTAGGAAATGCTTTAATACTTAATTTAAAACGCATTCAAGATACTTGTTTTTGAATACGTCGAAATGAATACAAAGAATAAAAAGTGAATATACATTTGTGAATAATTTTGCTTATCTGTAATCATTCAGTGAAGAATCAATATTACTTGGTATTATCATAAAGTTTAAAACAATCTTTTTGATCCATCAGAATCATTTTGTAATCGAGGTTACTATTCTATTGTCAAAAACCTTACATGTAGTGAGATACATATTTCTCATTATGTAAGTTATAAACAATCACTACCAATAATTCGACGCAGCGAGCATTTGACTGAACTAAATTATTTTTCATAATTGATAAACCCACATCAGCTCATTCGTAAACTACATAAAGCTGTCGGAATTCTGATTGTAAGTAAAAATATTTTAACGCAGGCAAAAGTTATTTTCATTAATATACGAAATTGGCCACTTATAATGGCAATAAATTTCATTTAAGAAACAATAGCTGTTAATTTGAAAAAGTCGTATTTATGATTATTGTAATTCCACGTAAAAGGCATACTTGAATTTTGTTGACTTCTTGACTTAAGAGTCCTCTACAACTTTGAAATTGAAACGAGGGTCCAGAAGGTGTCGAAGCAAAACTTTGAAAGCTTCGACTCTGTTTGGATGCACCAACACGTGCTTAATATTTTAAATAAACGAATTACAAAACTCTTTAAACTGCTCTTTGTTATTTTTATTATTACATTTGAAGATAAAATTCTTAAACAATGAGTTATTGCATTTAAATTAACAAGATCAAGTTGAAATACAGTAAAATGTAATATCACTGATTTATTTTAAATTAATTTCATTCAACTTTTTTCCACTGTTTTCCTACAAAAATAGCTTTATCTTGAAATGAAAAATAATTTTTTACGTAGATGTATTGTTTTCATGACACGTTAGTCTAATGTGAAATTCGTCAACGAGTTATTACTTTCAAGAGCTTTCGCAGGACGAAGTTTCGCAGCATCGCGAGTCTTTTCCTCTGTCCCCTCTCGAATCTTTTGAATTTCGAAGACCGGAACGACTCTTTCGTATTTTTATTGATTTTCCCCTCGAGGAGTAGTCAAGGGGCGCCAACCGCCGGTCTTGCTCCCACCCCCGTCGAGCCACCCCTTCCGCCATCCCTACTTTTCATTTATCTCCCACCACAGCAAACGCTTTCTCTCTTCCCACCGCCTTCTTCTCCGAGCCTTAGCTTTTCCGTTGGCAGCAAAAGAAAGTACAAATTCAAGAGTAAGAAAAGAACGATTCCTCTCTCTTAAAATTCCCTGCGCGTAAATCGGTTTCGCCAGAAAGATTCTCGATTTACCGTCGTTAGTCCGATTTACCGTTTTACCTTCCGTACTTTATCAAGAAGCGGCGAAAATGTTACTGGAATGCTTTACGGTTTGCATTTAAACGCAAATGCGGAATTTCGGTTAGGGTAAATAGACGAAAAGAAATTTTTTCAGCAAAGGTACGGCAAAGTTCCATTAAATCATTATTTGCTACTTATTATTACAGTTATTTGTATTCAACATGTACAAATAATTGTTTTATCGTGCTAATGCAAAGTCAACAATTTTATTTTTTGCGGAGAAAATGCAAATTAAACTTTTATAATATTGCAGATACGTTAGAGACCGTACTGAAGATAAATCAACTCCGTAAAATGAAGATAGTGTTTCAGCAAGAGAAAATCACTTTTTTATCCTTTCAATTTTTTAAACTTGCATAAATTATGCAGTAAAAGTTGACTTAGTGGATGACATATTTTCTAAAAGATTCATATATATGTATATAATGGAGCGTTCGGAAATGTATATTAATAAAATAATTATCGTAGATTAAAATAATTTACGAATAATAAAATTCTTCATCGAAATATTTAATTCCCGGAAGTTGAGTACACTTTAATAAATTAAATATGCTTTAATTATAAATAACAATATTTCTTCGCATAATTTCAACTCTATTTCTTATCGCCTATTCTTTTTCAATCGACTCTGTATAAAGTTCATTTATTCATTACATTCATTTCACGTTTAAATGAAACACGCCAAGCTTAATGCATCAAGACACAACTTGCTGACAATAGATTTGCATGCATTTTAATTTCGAGGTAAACGTCTGCATAATTGACAATAATAATATTGATATGACAAATAACGATTTCCAAATATATCGTTTTTAATATCAACATTTAGCCACCCGTAATGAAGCGTCTTATCAATTATGCATATTTCACCTCCTGACCATTACGAAATGAAAATTTAATTCGTCTTCGCGTCCAATTTTTATCTCTTTTCTTTTCAGATCCACCTCGGCTTACACATAATTATCATAAATCATTTAATAGTCAGCTCGAACAAAACTTCACATACTTCCTAAACAAAATCCGAAAATCATCCAATAACTTTAATTACTAACAACCGTGGTCACGAGTCCGCTTAATTAGACGCGACGCCGAAACCGTCGAACAAAATGTGAAAGTAAAAAGAATGAGAGAAACGAACAAAAAAAAAACCTCTACTGAATATTACTCGTCGAGCAAATGAAATTTCGCCGATAAAAATCCCGGCAAGAGTAACAGCGGCGTTTAATACCCTCGAAACAAACCGCGCCGTGAAAAATATTCCGGCTGCGTAGCAGCAGTACGGAATTGAAAGCGACGCGTCCCTGCAGCTTTTTTTAATCTCATTTCTGTGTCGGCAAATTGAGCGCGCGACGGGAGAAAGCGGGAAAAAAGGGAGCAAAAAAAAAAGAGAAGGTGGGGAGCGAAAACACAAGCGGAGAAAAAAAAGCGGTGCCGGCCGGCACCTGTGGGATGGGACGTCGAGGGATCGAGGCGGCAAAAAAGCGGAGAACCACCTGTTAGAAAAAAGCGTCCCGGCTGGGGTTGAAAAAGCGCGTCCTTAGCGGGGCGAGCGAGCGAGTGTGCCGCGGCGCGTGCCACAGACAAGTGGGGCTAAGTGGACCGCATTTTTTATACGCCGCTTCGGCCGGCACGGGGCTGCAAAAGGCGTGCATGGAATGTGGCGAAAAAATGCTCCGGGGCGCGCCGTACGAATGAACTTGTCACCCGTCCCAAGTTGCCGGCGTTAATGGCGCGCGCTATTTCGCCGCGGTAAAACCGGGCTAACAAGCGGCCATTACTTTTCTCGCGCACGCCGGCTGTAAGAACCGCCGTGGCGCTCGAATTAAATGCCGCTGTCCCTGGGCTTGTTTATTTTTGGGTTATTTAATTATATGTCATTAGATGTTCGGCCGCTTAGGGACGGCTTGTAATTAAGCTAATGAGTAGGATTGTTGGTATTGGAATTTAAATGATGTTGAAATAAAGGGGTATCGCTTGATGCCGCGGAGGTAGAAAGGTTTTAAATATGTCAGCGTATTGATCGCTTTGATTGTTTCGCAAACTTTGGAACCGTTCATTAAAGAAACAACTATTCATAGTATTAGATAATTTTACACTGATTTTGGTATTAGTTGTTTATTTTGATAAAGTATAAACATTTATTCAACGAAGTGAAAATGTTTTGTATTTAAGACAATGAGTCTAAAGTGATTGTATTAAGACAGTTATGTAACGATTGATTTACATGATAAGTTTGTGTCGTGGAAAATTTGTTTATTTGCTATTAGTGAAAATTAAACAGTTGTTGGGATTAGGTTATTTTGATTCATGAAATTACTTATCTTATTTTTAATATAAACAACGATGAACTTTAAAAACCAGTAATAGTATATTGAATATAATTTTTGATTTATATTATTAAACCCCGAAAAGTTGGTTGAATAATAAAATGCAATTATCCCTTTATATTTATGATTCCAACGATTGCAAAGCAACTACCGGCCTTATCTTTTTGTGTTAAAAATTCTATATTTTCTGCTTTATGCGATATATACAAGCAAAGCTTTTGTGGAAAACTGGGATACAACAAGACCGCTCATAAAGCTCTGTATAATTAGATGATAAATTTAAAACTACATTGCATAACGCGTGCAATAACGAAACCACCAAATTCTCAAATATTTCGTACTAGATCGCGCACATAAACTAATCAGTAATATACGTTCATGATTTAAAATTTCCTTTGATTACGCTAAATGATGTGTTTTAATAACGAAATAATTATTTCAAAACCTAAATATTCGATTATGTTCGCAGGGAAAGCGTGGTTTGTGTCTGAGCTAAGTTCAGATCCAAACCATTCCGAGACCTTACAACTTGTGCTGCCATCAGAGGGACAATCCAGGAACTACAATTCAGATGGTCAATGTACTGACTCAGTAGACATAATTTTTTTTTCTTTTGAAAATTTGTGAGAAAATTAATCCTGAAATAAAGTAGTTAACTCTACGAAATTACGTATGTTTCATTAAAGAAAATAAAAAAAGAGTATAAACATAAATTACATGTATTGAAAATTTTTTCATTCACTTAATGTAAAATACCAGTTCAAATAATGCAAAATCATCATACAAACTATCATTTCAATCACTTTAAGATATTTGTCCTACTTTGCATATTAATAATTTCTGAAAATGAGGTATTTGCAGTTATAGTAATTATGCTAAAAAAATATTTATAATATTATTAATATTAAAGTAAAACTTTTATTCTAAAACATTGCTTTTTGGAACTGAAAAATTGATTTAAAAAATTCTTTGGCGGTAAAATATAATTAAATTAACAGCAAAGTCAACGTGGAGCGCTCAATGTTAAAACAATAATAACATCTCTTGATCTAACAACGGAAATTCTTGATTCAATAACGAATGTTATTGATCATACAAATTCAGTTGTTACATCGAGAAATGTTGTTTTAACATTTAACGTTCTATATTGAATATGTTGTTGAATTGATGAAATTTCGTGTCAATTCCAAATCGACTTCAAGTAATTTACGTCACCTCATTATATACATTTTAAAACGAATAACATTGAAAAAGACACTCGTTCTTTATACTGACAACATATCTCCTATATTGTTCTGCACATTCTTCCATTGAATTTAGAAACTGAGAACCCTTTCGTATAAATTAATTACTCCAAAGACCTTTAATTGATTAACTAAAACCTTCTTACAGTACTTGTGCCGGTATAAATCATGAAAAGAGTAACTTTTGTCGACCGTTTGTTCTTAATTTTGAAAAAGTGTTGAACACGTGCAAGTCCCGGATCGTAACTCATGGAGTTGGCGGGAGCTTTTCTATTAAGAAATTACGATCCGGGACCGCGCGAAGAAGCATAGTTTAGGCAACGAAACAAATGCCGGGCCTTTAAATCTTCATGGAAGTCCATAGGACCGCATTAATGTTCAGGTAACCATGTAAAACCATACTTACTTATCTCGGTCGCAGTCGACGATGAGTGCCGGGAAAGCGCGACGAGGGAAGGCCCTCCGCGTATCCTGCGAGCATTTGGTTTTTAACGAAAATTAACGGCGCCCGTCCGAGATTCTGCAGATGCTCGGCGTAATCTAATAGCCGGCAAAGTTACTGCGGCCCCGCGGCTTTTTTTAATTTATTATTTCGCTCAGAATTTCATCCCTTCGCGCGTAAACCCAACGAGAAAGTTATTTCCCTATTATTGTAACACTCATAAACGTATAACGCTGCACTCTAATGAGATATTTATCATCAAAGTAAACCAGCGAGAGCACGAATCGTGCCTTTTTATCCAGTCTCGCCTCAATCAAGAGGACCCGAAGGGAAGAATGCGCAAATATGCTTCAAAGAAGAGAAACGCAAAAAATCACCTCACTTTGTTGGTTTTTCATTCGTCCGAATAAATATACCGTCATAATCATATATAATTTATACAGTCACTTATTTTTTGATGTTAATGTATCACTTTTGCCTTGAAAAAGTAATTGCTGTAATATCAAGAGTATCGTTTCTAGTACATTTTTTTTGTTGTAGTAAAAGTTTGTGTATAAAATATATAACATCATGTAAAATTTAAATTGTGTTTCAAAATCGTCTCTACTAAACATTCTCTACCATTTTAGGTATACATTTTAATAGAGATTGTCTCGCAATAATTTAAATTTTTTGACAAATTTAAAGAAAACAATTTTTTTATCGGTATTAACATCAGAATTCTGTTGAAATTTTGATACATAAAAATATATAAAAGAGAATCATAAATAAATAGTTTAGTTAGACTGTAGCTATTTTGCCGGACAGTCCTATTAAATAAGTACTAGCAGAATACACGAAGAAATGTTTGTAGTGCAAAATAACATGCAGCTGATAAAGTGCCAGCGTAAGTATAGAAATCAGTCGTAATATTTACTACATAATATTTATTTGAACTATATATAATTTCAATTAATCTAATTCAACATAAAATATATTTTATTATTTATAATATTTTGATTATATATATTGCAAAGAAAAACCACTTTACTGTACATTTCAAAATGAGTTCTATTTTAAAAGCAATCTTGTCAAGTTTCGCATTAGCTCGTATTAAATCTAGCAACGTCTTTTGTTTTACTATCTAATTCTTCAGGACTTTAATCATACTCGGCATTTGCATCAGTATGATAAGACCAGAAAGCTTTATTTTATTTCCCGGAAAGATTCTAGACAGAATCTGACCGGAATCTTAATACGATCCTTATTTAGAATAGAGCATGTTTTACCTTATTTCCTGTGTTGTACTCATTTATGTAACATATTAATCTTCATTCAATGCCAGGCAAGAAGAAGAACTATAATTATCCATCTTCTTCATTGAAAAATGAGAACAAAGGAAACAAAGTTTCTTGTAAAAATCTTTTAAAAAAGTGTTATTGTTCTAGAAACAAATTTGAAATTTTTCGTATAAAATTAAATATATTTTTTTAAAGTTTTCTCAGAATTTGTAATGTAATTTCATATTAAAAATTTTATCGAATTGTTCTGAAAGTAATAACCATTAATTTAAAGCTTAATTACACATTTTATAAAATGTAATAAACATTTATTATTACATATTTTCATTAAAATTATAAACTGCTTTATACTTCAACAATAATTTAATTGATATTTTTTCTTCTATCAGCTACAAATAATAGATAAAACTCATCGGCGAAAAACGTCTTCATCAAATTACATCGTATTCACATTAGCAGGATTAAAACCAAGGCATTCCGGCGGACGGAAAAATACATTCGTCGAGAAAAACAACTGTTTTGAATCCCGACGTACTAATTATTCGCGCTATTTTCCCGAGCCACGTACGTTTCGTTTCGGTGGGCGGTCGAAAATTCCGGGGGCTGAAATTAATAAAATTCCATCGTGAAAGGTTAAAAAGGCTGCCGCGGCGGCGCTCGTGGCGGCGTCCAGGGAGAAAGGGACCCGGGACCAGGAAGCTTGCCAAACCGTCGACGTAGTCCTTATGGTCCCTTTTTGCTCGGCTGCGGGTTAAAAGGAAGACAACGAGCAGTATGTTTTCACTTAAGGGCGGGTTACCGCCGGCTCTCTTTCCTCTCCGGGTGTCCGGGCAATTTTTCACTTGGACCCCAGAACGGACGTCGGACGTTGCCGACCACTTCATAAAATTACTTTATTACTTGTCCGCCCGTAAAAGGGTGGACTTTTTCCTGCCCATTTTTTATCCCGCTCGCGACCCCTGTCACCGGCGCACGGCAAAAAGCACTCGAGAAATACGACACGTCTTTCAATTTTGACGTGATTATTATAGCGGCCTTCAACGCTTTTCTGCAAACTCGCACATTTTTCACCGGCTGTTACGTGTTTTATATTTCCATTTTATATCCGGGTGATTAATATTTAAGCGCGTAACGCGCATTAAATCACTTTTTATCGTTAAGGTGATTATACTTTTGGCACTTGAAACAACGCTAAAAGAGCCGCATAAAAATACAATAAACAACGATAACTCGACGATAATTTTTCTATTTCGCGAATGTTATAAATCTGTAAATAATTTACCGTTGGTTTACTGACTTTGAAAGTAAAATATTCATAATTACAGATTATTCTATATACCTTTATCAGTTATTTTCTCTCTCCTTTTTGGCTTGATATTTTCATTTTGTACATTTTTAGCGATATTATATTTATCTATTCAACAAAAAACTTTTGTTTGTTGACAGATGCGCGATGTTTGTATCATTACGTTTCATAAAATAAACAATCAAATTGCAGAGATTATGACAGTTGTTTCAAAACTTGTTAATTTTAATTTATTACATTTTATCACTTGTGAATAAGTAATCCATAAAATATGTATAACAGATTAATTTATAAACATATTATTCATGAAATAAAAGCATTAATTCATTATAAATTGGGATGAATAATTGATGCACATTCGTAAATCATTGTATCAATAAATAAATTAAACTCCAAAATAATAAATCATTCCAGATAAACGTAATCGGGAAAAATTGTGTCTACTGTTATGAGCGTAACAGAAAATCAAAAGAAAAAGTCACTTGTACAATGAAAAAGATATACACGAATTAAAAGCTTTTTCGGAGCGTCGATATGAATGTATTCTTTTGAAATCCGTTTGAGTTATAGGAGCAATCATTAAACTTACTAGCGAGAGTATTATGGCGAACGAGAATGGTAGTATTCGGCTCGATCGATAAGTTATTTTCGCGGAGAGGAAAGGTATTGTTAAACGAAATTATCAACAAACCGCAGCGTCACGAGCAACTTGACAAATAAATTGCTATCCAAGCGTCTCAAATGGTTCTGCATTCCTGTGCATCCTTTGACAAAACATAGTCTTATTTTGACAACTGCTACAACAATTGTTCTTGAATGCCTTTCTACTGTTTTAGCAGATGTTTTTTCGTCATTTTAATAATAAGTTATCGCAGTCAAATTTTTGAATGATTGAAAATAGATGATAATATAATGATTACTGATTGATCAAAGATTGATCTTCGTTCCGTAATAGAATAACTTATGAGGTGCTAATAATATTATGTTAATTATACTGTGTTAAAAATAATGTAAGGTCATAACGTTTAGCTCGAGGTCAAGTTAAGTATGTTTTAAGTATTTAAGTCTAACCCTTTGAATTCTCACCTACATTGTGTTTCCTCTGGAATGCAAGTGAAACTTTTAATAATATATATTCCAAATCATTTCGCATTACTTATATTTAATACTACACTCACAAAAATCTTTAATTTCGTTCAAGAACCAAGTTTTGCGATTATTTTCTACGTTCAATACGTAACTTTAACTTGTCAAGACATTATGCTCTTGCTTCAACCACTTAGAATCTTGAATCAAGAAACTTTTTTAAGTTAAGAAATTTTTTCTATAAATGCATCCTTGTCGTGAGTATACTTGTATTTGTAAATTTAATAATAATAAATTGGTAAAACAAAACACATTTGTTAGACGGTAGCGACATTTTTTGGATGACTCAATGGTGTTCGTTAACCGGCAATGATTCGACGATAATTTTGTTAATGAATACGTGTGTTTGTATTGATTAATTATAAGCTAATTAAAATCTACGTAAGCTGCAACGCACTTCAAGATGTATTATCTGTATATGCGTGAGTACATACTTATATACTAATCTAGGCGAATACTAAGACGGTTGTGGAGACGCGCAAAGTAATTTCATTGCATCTAGTTCAATGACACGCTGTCACGAAGGCAGCGATATTGCAAGCGAAGACACGTGGATGGCTTTCAACCTGACACAAACTCTATTGTGTTCTTCATTGTGTTTTTTACCCGATACTGCATTATTAGTAACGTATTTAAAAACTAAAGTTAGTAATAACGAAAATAGATATGAATGAAATATCATCGAGCTACAATAAATACAATTGATTTCATCTTCATTGTTCGTCTATTTACTTTTGGAAATTACTTCAAATCCAAAGAGTGAATACCACGAAAAGTACATGAAGTTTTTCCGATGACTCAGGTAAGTGTTGAATTATAAATTTTCAATTAGTATCGATCGAAAACAGTATATTTCTGCTCGAAACATTAAACAGACTGATCTATTAAAATAAACACTGGACGGAATTAAATGTTTATGACAAATTTAACTGTCAAAAGCAAACAGTGAGATGCGAGAGGACATCTTGATTACTGCTCTATATAGATATATAAATAGTAATAGCATCGTTGATACAGTTAGTCCAGAGCGCTAGGAAGCGTTCGCCAGTTTGGAGAGGGTGGATTCTCACGTTTTAAGCACATCTTGCAGACAAAGTTGGCGACTTAGCTGAACATTTTTAGGGGTTATCTTAATCTCGCTAGATTAGCGCGAGTCCTCTCACCTCCCCGAGGAATGCACAAACACATTGAGCTACGCCCAAGAGCCACCATACACGAGCATCCTGCTAAGCACGTTTGCAATTTTCGTTGCCCGTGTGTCTGTACGTGTGCATGCGTTGGCTCACGCAAATTTCCGTTCCGAGCATTATTAAGACTTTTTCACGTCTCCAGCTAATTCTCCTTACTTAAACAGAATGGAAAACGAGATTTTCACATCTCGAAGTTAATCTATGCGCGCACTTTCGGAACACGTGTTCGTCGTTGAAAAACCGTGCATGTGCGGTTTCGGTGCGGCCAGCTCCTATCTACCTTACTTTTTCAAGCTCATTTTCACATTCTAATGCATTAATTAAGGATTTCGGCAATCGTGATGCTGCTAGCTTTTTAAAACTTCAGATAATAAAATTCGAGAGAAGATCCACAGTTTAAGTGATTGAATTCGAAGCAAATTAAAAAAAATATCCATATATAATTTCTTGAACTTTTTGGTATCAATAATTATATTAAGTTAAAGAAAGAACATACATTCAGAGGAAAAGAATAATTCAAATTATAATATATCTTTATATAAATAATATAAATTAAAGCTAATATTATTTTGATGTCAATTACTCAAGGTTTGAATGTAAAATTGTTGTCCAATTATTTAATAATTAATCAATATTTAAAAAAATACTAAGGATAAAAAAATATACACATCTTTTAATGCAATTTATCCTCGTCTTCTTTCTGAAATTATGTCATAAACATTTGTAAGAATTTTTACGAAATTAATTGTCCATGCAACAAAGGAATTACCGCGCAGTTAATAAATCATGCGAAGGAATGGGAATAAATATACGCGAAAGATATTAGATTATATCGATTGTTCGGCGCACTGCAGAAAATCGAATGGCAATTTTTCAGGAAGCAAGTCGGTGCACGCGAAACGGATGCAAAAGGGGAGAGGTATGGGTGGTCAAAGGACGTAGGATATGCCGAGTTGTATACTCCCTGTGGGTGGCTTGCGGTTTGCACTCAACCTCCGTAAAGCGCCGAGGTGCTTGCGGTTGCTGGTCGTTATTTTTATTGGCCGCATTTATTGGGAAAAAAAATGTGGGGAAACGAGACTGTCTGCGAGGGATAAAAAAGAGATAACTCGCGAAAGCTGAACTTTTTTAACTCTCCATTTAAATCCCCTCAATCGGATTTTAAACACTGGGGAGAACACGCGTTTTCTTTTTTCTCCCTTTTCACACTTGCGCCTAAAAAAATGTTTAATCTGACGTGATACCCATTGAACACGGACAAAGGGGATATTATTTTGAACTGCGGTGATAAGAGAATAACTTTATCATACAGATACATACTTTTTGCAGCAATACTGCTTCCATTCAGACAATAAATTTTATAATTTTTAAAGATAACGTTGCTAGAGGATAAAGAATTTTAAAAACGTGAATGAAATGTATCTATATAAAATTAGGAATTAAGTTTGTTTACAAATTCATTATTTTGCAAAGTCTTTTGATATCGAAACTATCACTTTTATAATATAAAAAGGAAAAATTGTAATTTCAAATAAAAGTTAATGCATGTAAATTGTTAATTTCACAGGATTGTGCACGTCATGGTAATATTTATCGTATAGTTATCGTTGAATAATTCAGGCGCAACAATTCGTAATGCCAAACACTCTTTGAAGCGGGGCGAATGAAAAATTAATGCCCGAACAACAACATTCGGATGTTGAATGCACAACGTCCCGCAGCCATCTATCATTTTTTCCGTGTTCCCGACTTGAGCTCACTCGCTGTGTGCAGTTGAGCATGCATTATCTAAGTAAAAGCCATCTTCGCAGCTTGGACGAATGTTGGTTTTTCCGGCAGGTTTTCCGGCCATTTTCCGCGGACTACGCGGAAGTACTAAATAATGCGGTGGCTTCGCAGCGCTCTCTGCGGACGAAGGAGGTCGCGAGGGAGGGCATGGGAGGGTCGAGAGAGGACGAGCTGGAGATTTTGCGCGCAGAGTTATAGTGAAACTTTCAGGCATTTATTTCATGAATCTGCATACTACGTCCGCTTTCGTGGTGCCTTGCAAAAGGATGCGGTAGACGGGTCTTGCGAGAAAGAGAGCCGTTCGCCGAAGAAGGACGCCCACCAGAAAAGACGAAGACGCGAATAGGGTGGGAGCCCTCTTGGAGTTGCGTTTATGCACCGATTGTCGAAATCGTGCCTTTGGTCATTGATATCTCCGAATGTTTGTAATTTGCGATTCAAAATGTTCGTAATAACAATGTGGAATTTACAAAAAAAGATTTTTTTTTGGCAATAAAAGTATAATCATCATTAAAAAATATGCAAAAAGTTATATTAAATTTAATGTTTTATTAATGTATAATAATTTTATCGTAATAAAAGAAACAAAATGATACTTTGGTGTTTCGATTAAATTGATTTCCATGATGATTTTGCATAACAATATTCACAATGAAAATGGTTTTTCAGTTTGAATAATGAAATTAGTGATTTAACTAATCATGTATTTTAATGCGACTCCAGTAATTCAACACGATGCAATTGTGTTGTGTGATTGTAATTGAATGAATTTTCGAACATCATTGTGGTACAAATTATAGACGTGCGTTACCGTTGGCAGTTTATTATGTTTCAGCATTAGAATTGTTGCATGCAAATTTTATTGATACCACTTGATTAAAAGATGCTGATTAGTTTTTAATTTACATTTAATTGCTACGTTCGGAGAGATGTTCGTTAGAATATTATTCTTAATTTATACTGTCTTTTAAAATCCGCATATATTATATATTACACAAAATTTTTCATGTTATTAATAGGATAGATACATATATACGTTAATTGAAATAGAAATCGAAAATCGCCCGAATTAGTTCGCATTGAATTAAATTAAGCGCCATCGTTCTAATTACCTCGTTATATGGTATGAGTTAGAAATAACGAAAATGTAAATACCGGATTGTAAATATTGAACGTATAAAGAGAACACGAATCGTCAATTGTCTTACATCGTTTTATCTTTTTCAAAACTATACAAAGCTTCAATTATGAATCGCGTCTTCCATTTTTTTATTAATTATAATGGTACCAATTATTAAAACATTTGTTATAGGGGAAGAACAATGTTATTGAATTATGAATATATTCATATAGAATGCCGAATGTTAAAACAAAAATTACTCGATTTTGATTTAATCTTGAAAAATTTTTGATTCGAAAACAAATATTTGATTTTAAACATTCGATTCGAAATCAACAATTTTTTGAGGTTATATCAAGATCGAGGTGTTCTTTTTTCTAACATTCAACATTTTATGTTGAATCTGCTTTTGATTTAGTGGTATAATTTTTTGCGTAAAAAGTAACAAACTGAATCGCATAGACCAATAGTAAGTAACACATTAAAAATCAAAGACGATTGACATATTTTAAAACGCAACTGAGTAGTGTATGAAGAATAAAAGAGAAAGAGAAGAAGGAAAATTCAATTGAAAAGTTTCATTTTTTTTCATCATTGTGTTTCTTTAGAGATTGCAATTTTTCGTCCGATTCAAAACTATTTAGGCATGTCCTGCTACTGACTCAATCGTTTTTAATTTTTTCCGTGCTGTAGTATTTGCATTAATAAACGCAAATTTATAAAATAAAATATACAAACTCACCGGTTTCGTCCCTCGCCGATGGGATGCAATGATGAATATGCACTTACCTTTATCCCTCGGTGTCCAACGATGAACCAGAAACGGGATACAGCCGAAACATGGAAATCCAGAGCGGCACAAGCAAGAAGGAGCAGGCAGACAGGAAATAAATCCGAAAATCGTGCGGTTCATTCTTCTAATATTGCATTAATACTCGCATTAATAAGCAACACGTAACTTCAAAACAAATGACTTTCTTAACGATAATTAGCACTTATTGTTGAAAAAATTCGAATAATTTATTGGAATTCATTCACGCTACGAAATAAAAACATGAAACCCTTTGTTGGACAATGGCTGGATAACTACTACACCACAAAATGGCGATGGCCGATTACAATCATGGCGGCAATAAAGGTTTTACAGGGGATATTGAAAAATCCACATTTGATTGATTATAAATCCATTGATACCGCCATGTTTGTTTGCATGCTTCCTATTTTGTGTTGTAGCTGTTACTCGTCCATCATTATACAAACAGCTTTGAAATTTATTATCGTTGCACAAACGTGAGCCAAAAGATGCTTTTTAACGTTAAGATGTTTATTTTCCTTCTAAATATTGCGACGCTATGATGGGAGTATTAATGTTATATACTCCATTTCTTAGACCTGCTTGTTCCGGTTAAGAATTCCATGTTTTAGCTCAATTCTGGTTTTGCTGAGCTCTGCTGGGCTGTCCTGCACTGTGAGAGTATCTTTTCTGATATTGCTAAGCTATGCTGTGCTGTGCTGTACTGTGAGAGTAAAAAATGTAAATAGATTTTCATGTTATTGTATTTAAAGTATTGCATTCATAATTATTTGAAATATTTTGTCATAAATGCTTTAATAATATTCATTTTCAAATAATTTTATTGTTATTTCTTTGTTGATCTTTCAAAAATTGGAGAACCTAAAATGAGGAATGAATAGTAATGCGAGATACAATTTTACAATATGTATAATAAATATTATCATAAAATGTATAACAGTATTTAAAAACTATGACTGGATTGTAAGGATTAAGTATTGTTTGTGGTAAATCACCAATCAGAGGTTTACTTTATTTTTAATCGAACAAAGTGTGAAGGCAAGTTCCGGTACGGCACTATTGATAGAAGATGGTAGAAAGATATGTGGTGGAGGCGCGCACGGTCGCTCGCAGCCCTTAACTCGCGCGTAGAAAATTTACGGCGTTAGCCAAACTACCGCCTTAAACTCAGCGAGACCAAGCCCCACTACAGCTAACGGTGCCCGGCAATACCAACTTTCAAAATTCAAACTCTAAAACTTTTCGACAAACTATCGCCGCCATCGTTTTGGTCACAGGTTACGACATTATATTCTAAACTCGCGAAAAATATGCGTCCGACGAACTTTGCTTTTATTCCGAACTTCTGACCCATGTTCGAAGAAATCTCATTACTTTGGGTGACTTTCCCCGCCACGCCATGAATGGATTTTGGATTTTAGCTACAACCCTAATCACTGTAAGTCGATTCTTTCAGAAGCAATTTGATACTTGTAATCATATCACAGCCGTGACTTTGTTTGCAATTGTTTCGTTAACGTTGTGACGAACTTTAGTTGGTAACAATCTCTTTCGTTGTTATGAATGTTGAAGTTTAAAATTATGAACGCAAAAGTTTGAGCGGGGAATTTGTGGCGTATAAAAAAAGAACGAATTTTCTTCTATTTTTGTATTTAGCCGAATACCTCGATGAAAGTAAATGGCATTAAAAGCTGTGGATTTCAACTTCAATTTAACAAAGTTTGCTCACCAAATTTCTTTTAGATATTTTCGCATTTTATATTTGAATGAAATAATTGCTAATGTACAATTACCGAAAATGAAATTGTATTTCGCAAAATGACATATTTATGTATAAAATATTCTTCTGACCATACACAAGACTTTTCGCTTTAAATGAATATCCTGGTCAGATTTCATAATTTCGTTTCGTATTCCTTTTAACAAGCTTCTGGATAGAATGTACTTTCTGCATACTGTTTAGCATTGCCAGATATTATTTTATGTACACAAAGCTTATTACGTCGAAAAAAGGTAAAACGAATTAGGTCAAGCATAAAATACCGTTATTTACTTAACAAAAGTATTGTTTCGTTCCTTTATCCAGACTAGCGATTTTATTTTAACTACGTTTTTGAAATATGGGTCAAGTAAAATGTGATTTTGCATCAATTAAAACAATTTAATATATGCATGAAGTAGCATTAATGGTTGCGCGAGATGCGGTAACTTGATTCCATTTACAATATACGGTCGACTCTGTCAAGGTGAACTTTGATATATACTGAGAAAAAAAACATTGTTAAATTCTACTAAGACATTTTTAAACTAATTTTACTTACGTCCAATTAAATGCAAACCTTTTAATCCTTGCGGTGTTAAAAAATCTGTCTTAAATAAACAGTTTTAGGTCTGAATGCGATAGACTCATGAAAATTTCGTTCAAGAAGCACAAACTTTTGTTATTTGTTTTATTTCGAACTCGAATTAAACGTGTCAAGGTATAATTTTTTACTTCAACGATTCAATATTTTTACTTAGTTTAAGAAAGTGTAATGTCAACAAGATATCAAGATTAATTTGGTCTTTAATCAAGTAATTTTTTCTTTACTCAGTGAATCTCTTTTGCGGGAGTCATATAAAAAGGAAGCAAATTGCCTCCTTTTTAAGCTGCTTTAGTGAAGCGATCATGTTACAAGAGTATATCTTCACGCCACTGTGAGGTGTTTCACATACACGTACGAAGGAACGCGAGGGTGGGGAATAGATGACGAAAGATGCCCAGGTCGGAATGGAGCGAGCGAGTGCATTTTCGCACGAGCGCAAGCACTGGGCGCGGGGGTGTATTATTTGTTTACTACCTGGCTGTAAACCGCTTACAAAAACATCCACGTCGAACATTAACGGCGATATCTCGGCCCCCGGACTAACTCAAACACGAGCCCCACCTCGTCATCAAGATTTTACACAATTTCCTCAACTTTTTCCCGCGCTCGTCCAACTTCACTCGAAACCCCGACTCATCTCTCCGGTAAGACCAATATTTGTTTTATTATAATTATACAGTTCGAGGAATCGACCCCGACTGCAATCGAGGTGAAAGAGTTCATTAAATCCTGCGATTTCGCACGAAAGAATTTTGTGAAAAAAACATTACGAAATTGAGTCGGAGATGTAAAAATGGGTAATTTCCTTCCGCACTTTTTTCCCTTTTTATTATTATTACTTTGGACTTTCACATGCTCCCGGAAAGTCAGTTGTCTATGGTAATTCGCCCCTCACCCGAGGGATATTTGGCTTGAACGTGAATGTTTTAGGAATGAGATTTGTGTAATTACGTAAGAAAATTTGAAGCTTCGAGTCGTAACGAAAATATAACAACACTTATTTTCAGCGCGCCCATATTTCCCATACTTATTATACATGGTAACAACACACTTAAGCCGCTTTTACATTCACTCGTACGGCTTTTTATCGTACTCTCGGGATGAACACCGTAAAGATGTTTTAATATTTAATTACACGAGACATTTTTGTTGCGGCGACACGAAAGTCTTTCCTGGATTTTATTTTCTGAAGAAGTCATTAAACAAAGTAGGCAAAATAGATGCATACAAAACTGGACAAAGTTGACTTAAAACAATGGAAAAATGTTGAATTAAGTGATATTGTATGAGTCTGTAGGAAATAATTAAAAAATAAAATTTAGATTGTTATTGAAGCTAAAACTGTCTAGACTATTTACGCGATACAAATATTGTATTTTATTGAAATAGTGTATTATCCTTAATTTTATTCACAAACATATTAAATTTTAATTAAGCCATAATACGTATCAAGCAAACTGAATCATCTTTCTTGGTAAACGGCCTGATACATACCAATAAAAAGCTCAAACGTATTACTTCAGAAACAGATTCAGAACTCTTCAATAAATCACTTGTAAGGCAGTCGAAGAATTCCTTTATCTCACTCCTTTATTTTATTCAACATTATCGTATTCAAACTGACATAAACCCGATAATTTGGTAAATCCCTAAACAAGCGATGCTCGGAAGGAATTTCTCGATTGTCTCTCTCGTACCTCCTATTGTTTTGCATTAACAGAGTGGATATTATATGTAGAATTTTAAATCTTTTTGTAATCAAGATTTCACACTATTACTTGTAAACTTGCAATTAAATAGAGTAAGTTGTAAAAAAAAAAAAAAGGTAAAGAGATTGTAAAAACTAAAACGTCCGTATTCTTAAAAACTTTTTTTCAGTAAAACAAAAAAAGGTTTGTATCGAAGATATATTCATCTTTAGACAAAATAAATTTCTACTTTTAATAAGAAAATTTATTTCAATATCTTCACTCAAGGTATTTTCAAGTAAACCAATTTCATAAATATATTGTAAAATAGTTCAACAATTTTTTTACGCAAGGTTTTTCATCTTACAGCCGCGAGGAACGATTATTCTCAAGAGTTGAACGATTTAGGTTACAGTAAGTAACGAACGACTGAACTAACGTTATGAAATATGACTAGGGATGATAGCTCAGAAGGCTACACTTGGCATCGATGTTTTCGGTCCGCGCGACTACCCGAAGCGTTATATAAACGGGTGCTCGAAATCGTCATAAAAGCGCGCAAAGTGAATTGCGCCGTTTTATGGGAGAGCCGGGGCTCAAGGCGCAGTGGCCCATCCAAAGCGATCGGGGGCACCGCGGGGGCGGGTGGGCGGTCGCGCGGCGTTGTAGCTTGGCTCTCGGAAGAAGTGCGCGCAGGGAAATATGCCGGCGTGCTTTTCATCTTTTTATGGCGCACTTAAGAGGGGTAGTCATGGCAACGCCTGGGGTGGTATCAGAATCGATCGTAAAATTAAGTAATGAGAAGATAAGAAAATATCATCTTGCCTGCGACCCCGCGCCGCGCCTCGCCGCCGAGGATATGGCCCTTGGTGTCCTCAGGCGTTACCAACGCGTGATGGTACCATTGCCAGTCTGCCGAGGTCGGGGGAAAAATGGCTCAAGTTTCCTCGACTCAAGTCGCATCCCGGCCGCGCCGTTCCTCTCCGTCCCTCCCGCCGGTCCTCCCTTTTTCCGTCTCCGTCGCCGCTCACTTTCTTTCGCAGTATAAGTGCGCGTAAGTGTGCGCGCCACTGTGAAAGAGTGCGCGCGCGCTCCCGAGAAATTTTGCAGATTAATGGGGGCATTCTATTCGGAATTACCTCCCACCCTGCCGGCCTCCTCGCAACGTCGTTAAACTCGTCCGATTTTATTTAAGGAACTTACTTGTATTCCGTCGCAGCGGAAAAACCCCCCCGTCAATTTAACTTGTCGCGCCAACTTCGACGCGCGGGCGATCAGCATCATTTGTTCGCGCGATCGCCATCAACATTTTAACGGTTAATTGAATCAGCCCGGCCGGATTGCCGGAGCCACTGTCGTTGCAGCGCATTCGTTTTCGTGACTGATTCAGACGACGGGCGGCGCGGACGCCGAAGAATGCATAAAATTGATCGACCTGCCTCGCCAATGATTCCGAATGATTAAGCCAACGCGCGAGAAATCTTCCGCGCGATGAAACCCTCTTCTGAGCTATTTCTTGCTGATCACTTTCCGCGCCCCTGCCCGCCGCCCGACCCCCATTCCTTTCCGATACAGCGGCGCCTTCCTCAAGGCTCCTTTATCCTCCAGTATCTATCTTCATTTTCTTAATCGCTCTATCTCCGACCACCACCCTTTGCGAACAAAATGGCGACCGCTGACGAAGACATATTGCTCTTACGATACCGAGTGAAATCCGGAAGAAGTCCAATGTTTCCTCAGGCAATTGATTCGAACGGCAATGAGAATTCTTTGAGATGTGGAATTTAAGCAAACTCATTCTTAATGACTTTACCGGTAGCTTGGAATTAGCGAAGAATATGCTAAAAATACTTTCAACGGCAGTAATTTAGATAAATACTGTGATAGCTTGATATTTTGAATATTATAAAATGTGTGTTATAGAGATTTGTTGAATAATTTGCGTGTCATAAAAATTTGTTTCGAAATCAAAATCATCGATTTTTTTGCTACGAATATTTCTTTTGTTGAATTTCGAGAACGAAAGTATTTTAAGAATTTCCGCACCACGTACGCTACAGTTTGAACTCTCACCGTGTTTTTATATTCGTGCTATAAAATCCAACTGAATGATTATTTATGATAAAAATCGACGAGCATAATTGATGCGTAATTCTAATTGAGAAAGACACGAAATTTTACTTCCTCAACTTCGTCATTTCAATTAATTCCACAATTACGAATTCATCAACATTTTTTATTCATTTCCTCCAAAATTTCAGTTATTCTCCTAAATGTGTTCCATTAACAGGGGTTATTCTCACTTCCGCGATCGTCATCAATAATGAATCCTGCCTGCACTGCAAAATTAATCGCTGTTTTCTAATTATAATGACGTTGAATGTCAATTTTATTGTTCATCTATAAAAAATGTTCGTTGAAGAAGTCGTCTTGAATTGACGAATGTATCGATTTCGTTGTGAATAAAGCACGAGACTTAGGTTGATTAATTAATTTTTTTCTTCGCACAAACAATGCGCGAGTTCGAAAATTGTTGTAAAGTTTGTTAAGGAAAATTATGACGAAGAACTAAGAAACTTGACGAGATGTGTTTTCGATACTAGAGTTATCGTTAAACGTGCGAAAACGCGCACAGCCCCACGACTTTACGCGAGATAAGCCGACGTCGCGAAATTGCACGCATACGCGGCTGCAGAATGAGATGATGGGAATGAGACGAATGTGGAACAAACTCAACCCTTGTTCTCATGACCCGTCTTAACACACTGCGATGTACGCGTTCACTCGTGTGTCACTTCAAATTAAGAGCTCCACTTGTCGAACTTGTTGTCATATTTAACCCGACCTTTATCAAATATTGAGACATGAAAAATTTAAACCTTTCACTTCAAAACAATTATTTGCAATTACATTCAGCGAAACGTTTAGTAAATTTTCCTATTTATTCTTACAGTAAGCATTTTTGAAGGATTACTTGAATAAAAACACTGCAAGAAAATATTTAGTAATTATATGCAAATGTATTTATTAAGTAAAAGTATTACATCACAAGTGAATATGTTCATTTTTTTCAAATACTTTTCCAATATAATAACAATTTTCATCATAACTAATATCTTAAATCCAACATTTTTCATAGCGCTCGTTACATTTTGAGAATTTTATTAAATATTTCCACAGCGATGTTCGAATAAAAAGTAGATAAATTAAAATACATTAGCAATTCATCAAAATCAAATCCCAATTACGTCCCCGAAATCACCCCTTTTAGCCAATTTCTCGAAACCTTAAATGCTCGCCTCCAACCAGGACCCAACTAAATATAACTTTCTTAAACCATCCCTTAAAGGACAACGATCTGCGGCTTCCCACGACATGCCGAGTGATAACGAATTTCGCATGTTTGATAAGTACTGGCGTTTAATGACAAAATGAAGAGGACGGGATTCCTGCACGGATGAAAGGCACTGACAACTTGTCCTGTATCCAAGTGGCAGCAAAGTTACATGAGCCAACGTATTTGTGCTTGGACGCATACGGAGACCGACACTCAACGTAAGGGATAAAACTATTATCTATGCTTCATCACAGCAAAATCAACGCTCAAAATATTACAAACTTCTTGGCGTTGAGGAAAGTTACAAATACCGTGATAATTGTGCAACTAATATCGTTTCTTTTTACAAAAATAATCTGGAAATATTTTTGTTAAAAAAATATCATACAGATAATTGATGTTAAGAAATTAATTCGAACAATACTTATAGCCCCAGCGGACACTGTACTCAAAAGCATTAACAAAAATGTTTCCGCTCGTCAACTATACAACAACTACAATTCATTATCAACATCAATTAAAGTCCTTGCGAAAGAATATCTCTCGAGCCATTAACCGAAGTCGAAATACGACGCAATTTCAGACTCATTATTTAATCATCGAAATTTCTCCCCGAGTAATCATCAGCATCCATCAGAGGAGCGCGCAGTGTTTCTAATTTAAAGACTTTCTTTAGGCGCTGTGAGCGAACGATCTAACACCTAAAGAGGCAAGTGAGGCAGCGAGCGTAGCGAAAACCCAACAGTCAGTCTTACGTCGTCCCAGGCGAGCCACCCCCTGGGCTACCTTTATGCCACTCACCCCATCGGAATCGGAAGGAAGAAGTAGAAGAAGAAGAAGGGGGGTGTCGGGGATGGCGGAGCAGTGGCGACGACGGCAGTGGCGGTGGCAGCGGGAGAGCTTTTCCTTAGCTTGCCCGTTCTCCGACGCCGGCAGCGGGTGGGGCGGCCATTTTCCCGAGTTCTTAATATTTTCATGATGGCGGCCGGCGCGCTGCCGGGGGAGGGATATACATCCTAACCGACGCTCGCAGAGAATCACGGGTCGGACGGGGGTACTCCTGAGGCCGAGGGTGGAAGGGGCGAAATTAGAAAAGGGGAGATTTAAATATCAACCCCCGAGGGGCGGACCGCTCGTTCTCTCCCGCATTACCATCACCCTTCGCCCGTCCTTCAACCTCCGACACTCGCCCCGAGCGCACCTAAGTGTACTGTCCGTGTGCGGGTGTACATTGGCGCGGCGCGCCGCGGCTGCAGCGCTGCGCTCCTTTTCGTTCGCACGCACACACGCGCGTATCGATCCCCCTGGCCAGGGGAGAGCCGAGTCGCCGTCTTGCAAGACGTCGCCGGCGGACGGTGCGCCGCTCCGAGTTGTTATGTCCCGCCGGGTGTTACCGGGGCCGGCGCCCCACGTGCCGCCGCCGCCGGTCCAAGTCTTCGGACTTACGTATGCCCGTCCAATTACTCGCCCGCTTCTGCAAACCAGTCACGGGGACGCCTCGTAAAATGTAAAACGCGCCGAGCTACGCCTCGCAGAGAGCCAGTTTTATTATCACGGCGCTACGCTTTATGCATTATGCATTCTTATAGACGCCAACGACGCTTCGTTAAGCCTAAGGATGGCTCTCGCGAGAGGCCCGATGGATTATTCGCTCGTATCGTCACGCTTCGTTCTTACCCTTCGCTTCTTCGCGCTTTTTCTTTCTTCGGGCTTTCCGGTGCGCCCGCAAACTGCTGGAAATACTTGTTCGCTTACGCATTCAAGTTTTTGATTAAAGTAACGAAGTAACGGTGGTTAGTTTTCAAAAGTATCAACGCAAGTTTCCTTACCAAACTTTTTATAATGCAGAATTGTCAGGGGGCTTTGTTCATATATCACGATTTCATGCAAGTGAATGTTTTTTCAAACTCCTAATTTTTCTTTGGACTGTTGTGAATCTTAAATAAATGTATATATACCATTATCATTCCTTATTTTTTTCTTTTAATTATACATATAAAATATATTTATACTTTGAGTCTTATTATAAGATACAAAATTGACATTGACTTATTTTGTTTCTCATACTGTTTTGTTGACTGTGCGCGATTGAAAATATTTCGAGCATTTTTTAAATTTTTGTCTGTTTACTGTATACATTTTTTCTCCACTTATTTACATATTAAACATTAACTGCTGATAAAAAATGTATTTCAGCTTGGAAAATTACTCTCCGAAACATTGTATAAATAGATAATTGTTCGAGTATTTATTAATTTTACGCAGCATATTCATACTTTGTCGCTATCACATAATATCTTGAAAGAGAAGTTACAAATACCGTCTGTGAGTAATATAGCTCACTAATACATGTGAATCCAATAAGTGGATACCACACCGTCATTAATATATATTAAAAAAAAAAAGAGTGAAAATACTAAAATTCTCACTTAAGTAATTCAATACACATATATGTGCGACCTGAAATCTAACAGCAATAAAAAAAAGTCTTTAATTTCACATGAAAGTTCCATTAACATAACTTTCATTCATCTTGACCCTGAAAGCAGCTTCTCCGAGCATATGTCTACCAAGAACACTCGTACTCAAAGATGATTCAACGAGCCGAGCGCGAGAGGCAACGAGGTTGATAACCCGTGCTCCAATTAAATTAAAAAATAACGAACAATGCCATTACCACCCGACGAACGTGGATATGAACAGCGTTATTGTCTTTACGGGATCCATCATTAGCATTCCTCTGTTCCATCGGCGGACGAGGACGCGGCGAAAAGAAGGAAAAGTTGGGGGCGAGACAAAGCTCGCGAAGAAGTTGCGCGAGCGAATAAAAGGAACCGGGCTGAAGGTGGTTTAAGTGGAAAGGAAAGGAAAGGAAAGGAACGGAAAGGCACCCTTTAGTTTGGGAGCGTCTGAGGCGCGGGACGGTGGAACTCGAAAACGGAATTCTGGGCGTTCTTTGAGGGGCAACAGCAGGCGTGAAAGGAACGGCAGGCAGCGCGCGGGTGGCGGCGGCGACGTCGCGGGGACAGGGGGACGAAGCAGAGGAAAATATCGTGGAAACAACAAAGTCTTACCTCCAGAGTTTTGCCGCTGCCGCTTGGCGTCCCGGGGCCCTCCGTAGCCCTCAACCCATCCTCTATATTTTCCGTATCTGGAATAAGTGTGCAAGGGCTGCGTTCCGCCCCCTTCTTTAATTACGTTCAACTCGCCCGCCCCCTCCCCCCGTGTCGTTCGCCCTCCTTCCACTCGCCTCGCCATCGTCATGCTTCTACACGGCTCCGCGAGAGCCCCTTCCACTTTAGCCCAAGTCACCAAACGTCCCCTCCCCCCGGCCGCCGCCCGAGCCACCCCCGACACCCCATCCCACCGACTTCGTTTCATCCATTCATCCTCGGGCGGGCTCTTCTGTTTTTAGAGAAGAAAATTTTAATTGGAATTCAGAGACGCCGCGCACCTATTTCTCTCCGTTTTCTCCTTCATCCTTCTTACAGCCCGCCCTGCGCCCCGACCGATAGAGGGTGAGACCAACAATCCAATTGTGCCCGACCTGGCCCTGCGCACTCTCCAGGACGACATTTAAAACCCACTCAAAGCCCGAGCGCGTCGTCCTTTTTCGTGCTCGCGGGACCGTGCTCGAATTCGCTAGGCTGAATTGCGGAAACTCGCTCCCGCGCGGCCACCGTAACAATGCCAGGCTGTGATTAATTGAAAGATACGTAAGAATGGGCCAACTCCAAGGCGGTTAGCCTAATGGCAATTTGTAAGCTGTGTACGTCGTGTTTTGTCCTATTAGAAAAAATCCCCTGGGACGACGAGCCGGGAACGTTTAATTAAAGATGTGCCGGCGCGTAGGTGGCCCTCTTCAGATACGGCGAATATTCCTTGTTTTCGCTCGAAATAAACGACACTTGATTACACGTGCTCCCGGTTAAGCAAATTTTTCGACCGAGCTTTATTATTGCGTGGCAAAGTAGTCGCGTCTTGTCACTGCAGTCAAGTTTACTCGGCCCCTAAATAATTTCTTCTTTTTTTTTATCTTCCTTTTGTATTTCAATTTTTCTCCTTCCAACTTGCTCACTTTTCAAAAGACAACCGCCCGAATAAAAGTTGTTTGTAGTAAAATTTTCCCTTTATGACTCGCGGGGTCGATTTATCGGGCTGGCATTATTACGTTTCGCCGTCCCTCTCTCGTTTTCGACTGATTACATCTTCCCTCCGAACGAAAGTACCGGCTATATCTAGGCAGAGCCGCATTATTCTGTGCCTTCCCCGGCGCGTTCGTTAACGGCCATTATACGTGTATTTCTACTCATAAAATAAACAGATCCTTGCGGTATACAGCGCACGCCATAAAAAGTCGCCGCGATGTCTGGCGATCCGGCGCATTCTTCTACTTCGCCGACTGTCAATATCCCGCGACTGGTATTCACGTCGCTGGTTCGAGACGAGGGGGAGAAGAAAGAAATGCAAATGTTTGCCGTTGGATAATTTGCAAAACAAAGCGACATCGGGCGCGCGTTCGAGCCACGAATGGAATGAAGTAAGAAAGGAGCGGAGGGCGCACTCGAACGGGGCAGAAAAGACGAATTGGTTCGAGAGGGATCGCGCGTCGGAGTGGCGCTCGATTGAGTCCACTAAAGCAGTTTGCCTCTGCGGTCCACCGAAATTGATCCGGCAACGCCGCGATAACCGTCGCAACACTCAGGTCTACTTGGTTGCCCATCTTCGGACCGCTACTCTCGGACCGCCACTTACGTGAATAGTCATAACACCTCGACCGATCTTGATCGACCAGCTCGACACTTTGCCGTTGATTCCTGTCCAGACATCGGCATTACCGGCTCCAACAACTTGTCGCCGTTTGCGTGGAATAACGGCGAAAATGGCTGTCGTAAAAAGGACAACAGTTTTGCGGTTGCGCGATTCACCTAAGCGCAATGTTTGCGCGTTCGGTGACGGCAATTTATCAACGTAATCCATCCGCCGGGATTACCTCTCGATTGGGATAACTCTTCGGGACCTAAACCCACATCATCGGGCCATTACACATTGGTCTCGTACTTGGGATAAATTCGCTAACGATATTTCTAAAGCCCGCCTTCTTCTCTTCTTCGTACGGACAGAGACGACGTGTGTTTACCCAAGCCCACGACACTCGGGCAAATATCAATCTCTATCCGGCGCGAGCAAACACGATCGCTGATCCGAAGATATTTGGGTAATTTGCGTCAGATTCGAGGAAAGAAGTGGTGGGATTTCAAAGGTGGTGTTGAGCCAGAAGACGGGAGCTGAATCGTTTCAATTGGAAAATTGGAAAACGCAAAGTTTGTTTTCCGCAACGAAGTTGATCGGTTCAGGTTAATATTTGCAAAATTGTCAGCTCATTCAGGAATAATGTTTCAGTTTGAACTCGATTGGACATGTAAACTTACGGACAAATTTTACACGAGGTTGGAAATAATTTATACCATTTTTTATCTTCACACAGTAAGTGTTAATATTGAATTTCATAACTGGAATCATCACTAAATTCGAAAGTATAGAAATGCGTTTACAAATACAAACAATCGCATATTTCAAACGTCAGTAAATTTATTTTATAAAAATGTTTCGAAAATAAAGTTACCATTGCTCATTGGAAACGATCTGCAAACCCATTTTACCTTTGCGCTGCTTCATCAATTAAAGGTTTTACGAAATTCAGACATAATTATCCATACGTTCTTCCTTCATTGGGAATCATCAATCACCATAATGTGTTTCAAAAAATGTTTCACCTACAAATAAGTTTCGAATTTCTCCACGCCACTCCTCGTCTCATTTTCGATCGTCAGTCGAGGGAACAGACAAGACTGAGCTCACGATAATTCACGGCGACGCAAGAAACAAAGAAGCGAAGAAAGAGGAATGGTATCTGAAGGGGCTGGATGGTTGGGGTGTTGGAGCGACGAAGTAAAAGGGTGAAGCGGAGGATGAGGCGGCGGAGCTCGAGGTCGTCGTCTTCGTCGTCGCGGAACGACGGGGAAAGAAATAAAGATGGCCGCTGCCGCCTCTAGGCCGGCCCAACCCTAACCGTAATAAAAGGAAAAAGGGGAGAAAACTGAGGAGCGAGTCGAAGGTGGGTGTAGGTGGGTCGGTAGTTAGGTCGGTTGGTAGGTGCGAGGGGACGTCGCGAGGAAACAGTTCTTATTGATTCAGAGGAGCCACCCTCCTGGAGATGCGCGCCTGGTGGACTCGACTCCTGGACTCTCACCCTCCCTTTTCCTTCTTCCTCCTTTCCTTTCCGTTCCTTTCCACTCTTAGCAGTTCTCTTATACTTGGAGCGTCTCGCGCACTCAAGACACGTCCTAGTGTCGAGAGCTGCTAAACGCGCTCCTCTACGGCCAAAAAATGCCGCCGAGTTATTTGCTTGTCACTGATGAGAACTGGCGTTTCATAAATTACGTCCGCCCGACGTTCGGCGCCATACTTTAATGTTAATATTACAACTCGTAATTGCACATCGATCAAACTTCCTTCCTTTTTTTCCCTCGCTTCTCTCATTTAATATCAAGCCGGGATCCCGTCTCAAGTCACCGCCCAAGATGTGACGAATTGATTCTTTGATATGTTTTCTCTTTTTTCTTTCCATGCTCGGTCAATGCACGCGTAATCACCGGGAGAAATTGATCAACAACTTTCTGGATTACGGACAATGGGTCGCGATGAAAATTGGAACGGAGGGATGACAAAAATCTAATACCTAAATCAGTGTGCGATCAGCGCATTATAATGACTGCGTAATAATTTATCTACGAAAATCATTCAAACTACGGAAACAATGCAGTTCAAAACAAACATGACCGAGTCGTAATTATTAATAAGCGCAAATCGTATTAATATCATGGCTCAATAAATTATATCTTGTTTTTACTTAACTGCTATTAGCTCGTTCATAAATCATTACTCATTTGGCTAAGTATTTCGTTCGGTACACGGACAAAAGCAACAGTCGCTTGAGCATCCAACGACTCGCTTCGTATATGAATGTATTATAAAATTTTTAACGCGGTAACTGCATCGTCTGGAATTAATACCAAAATAAATATTCAGTCGTATTATTGTCATGACATATTAAAAAAAAAAACACAAATAAAAATCATTTCCAACGTCGTTTCTGTATCGAGTTCATGCGGACGTCAAGTCAAAAGGATATTTTCGGTTTGAATGATCCAAAATTTAATTACAACATAACTCGCGCTCAAAGCTTTTGATACGCTGCTGTATGTAGCGTAAAGCAGAAAAGCGGGCGCGAGGGTGTTGCAACGGGGTGTTTGGCAATGCAGTGGCTGGCTTTTCGATACGTTCGAACAGCAAAATCGCCGAAATAGGGCCGCGAAACATTTTATGCGACGCTCGCTCGTAAGTGCGAACGCACAAATATGCCTCGCTTGCGCGGCGATGGCGTTTCCGCGCTCGCGGAATAATTTCGTCGGACTTTTCCCATGGAGTGGTTGGCGTTGCAGCCGGCACTTCACCTCTCATTTCCGTTCTTCGTTACTCGCGCGCGATCCTTCTCGTTCTTTCCCTCCGTCTCCTTTCCTCTTTCATCTTTTTCTTTTCCCCGCTAGCCCCGCGCCGCTCCGGCTCTCTGCGAAAATTGACTTTTCCTAATAACACAAACTCACGAAGCAACTTCGGCGAAAATCATTTAAAACTTTACCAGACTCGAATTTGCCTCTCGTTTTAATGCAGAGGCCCATACCTTTCTCCCATTCCATCTTTCCTTTCTCAAGCTGGCGGCCGCCCCTTCCGCCCCCCCCCCTTCCCCCGAGGTTTCGCAGACCCGGGATCTCAGCGGCTGTCCCAATGAAAAAATTCACTATAATATTCCAAACGTAGCAGTTCGAAAACTGAGCTTAAAACGGTTTTACAAATGTGCCTTCAAGTTGTTACTTTTGTTACTTTACATAATATATATGTTAACGTTTCATTGCATTGTAATATATTCACGTGTGAGCAAGTTTATATGAAATGTTAAAGAAAATGGCGGATTAACGAATATTCGGATATTTAAAGTATCTCGCGTATGCCGAACAGTTTTTCTCGGTTGTATTAGGTCAGACAATTTCATGGTTACGAATAAGAATACGCGAAAATGTGAGAGTTTTATTTTTGGAATGTCGAGAATTGCAAGAAAGTTTACATTTTTTTCATTATTATAATAAATTATCGCTACACATAACAAAGTTGTGATAAATTTTCTCGTCTACGCAAAAGTAGTCCCTAATAGTTTGTTAAAATCATTTAGTTCCAGAATGTAATTAAAATTTTTATAATTTTAATACATTGAATAAAACTTTATTTTAAAGCAAGACATTAATGAAATTTGCCTCGCTTGGTAAGATAACGTAATAACTTTATACAAAAGCGCAGAAAATGTTATGTACACCCAAGTATAATATTTTTACGTGAAAAATAATAACTGTACTCTATAATGATCATTTTATCAAAACACAAGAATAATTTTTATTTTAAATGGACAATTAGTCCTTGTACTAACATATTATACTGATGATTTTTAATTGAAAATAAAATTATTATAATTTCAATTCGATTACAAGCATGAGTGATCAGTCATTTCAACATTTATACCTTCAAACATGAATTAATAACAACTGTTTGAAAAGTTTTTACAAGGTGGATACGTGATAAAATAGCGTTGAATATGAAAACATTTCAAATCAATTTCCCAAGCGTCATAAAACTCTTCGCAATACACTGTTCTCGCCAAACGATTCATTATTTTTCAAAGTCGAAAATGCCGTTTCAAGAATTTCTATCCAGTCATTTTGTCACGTGCACGTTAGATATACGAAACGTTTAGATCACTTCTTTCACGTCAGCATAAAAAATGTCAACCCACCCACTCTCGTAAAAACTTGCCTCGTTCGGCCGATTCGTTGGCAATTGTGTCGCCGCCTTCGAGCAATAATAGAACTGACATCCAACCGGCGCTCTATTATTTTTCCGCCGCTCATTTCGGCCGGCGAGCTGGCGCGAGGAAAATCGTGGGTAAAACGAAAACAAGCTTTTCCGGCTTGCGACGGACGGAGATTAAAGGAAAGTATCGGCAGATTTCATGCGCGGGCAAGGGACCGTTTGCGCGAGTCTTGCGTGTGTGCGCCGCATTTCATCCGGGGACAATTCCCTCGGATATCCGCTTTGTCCCCGTCCCTCGAATCTGCCGTGACGTTCGAGATGATAATAAAATGTTTTGAAGGATCTCTCGAGGGAGTATCCGAGTATTGGATATCGCTAACTGGCAATACAATTCCTGTCCCCCCGACAATGAATCGCACAAAGTGTTACGTAATTTAAGAAGCGCGGACACCCCGTTTTATTCGTTCCGTTGCGCGCATTGATCGAAAGACGCCGCGTTTGCAAAAAAAAACATTGTTTTTAAGACAATCACTGACAACGTAAATGCAACTTCTTTTGAATTATCGATCGAATCGCGAGGCACGCTTGTTTGCGGTGTTTCGCGGCTTCTTGTGTTGCGTACGAACCGTCCTATTTCCCGACTCATCTTTGCTATTCAGATGAGAACGCCCGCGTAAATCCAAAGTAGGATAATTGATACAACAACTGGTCTAATTTGTTCTTTGAAGTTACATGTTCAATTGCTTCTTTTACAGTTCAAGAGGTAATAACTTTTTTTTTCAACTAGATTGTATTTGTTTTTCATTTATCATTTTTAAAAGTTATTATATTAATTGAATCATAGCGAAGCTGAGTTATTTTCTGTGTGCATTCCAGATGACTTTATTTTATAACATCGGTTACAAGTGCGATCAAATTAACCATTACAATATATCTTTCAACATGTCTTGGATAACCTTACGCAGTTAAAAAAAAAAAGTTATACAATTCTGACGTAACTTAGATTAGAGCTGTCCCAATCTATGTAAATCCAACATTTACTTGAGCGACTTTACCATAAGCCTTGCTAGAATATAAATATTTTTCTCCGTGCGAGATATTTATTTAAAATATTTAACTTCCATCGCACCAACTTATTTTATAGTAGACAGTTTTTAATTTTCTAAACTTTTCATCGAATTAACAAGTATTTTATTTGCCGCAAATTTTGTCAAATCAGATTAAAGACTCCTCTACGTCCGAAACGCTATAGTGATATTGAGCGCACAGTTTCCCCCGATGAAGAAATAGCACGAAAACAGCGCGAAGCCGAGCACAAAGCTGGATCGGTGGGAGTTAAGATCGCGACTCGTGAAAATTGCACGACGTTAAATGAAATTTGCATCGAACCGAATTTTATCGCTCCTCCGCTCGAATATTAATACGAGTCGTGTAATCGAATTGCCCGAGGATTACGAGCAAATTGCCGAACATCCGAGATATCAAGTTCGGCGTTTCCGTTCATCGTGCGATTAGCGGCGCCGCGCAACTGCTCGTCCAACGCCGCCGGAGCCTGGGTCCTTCTTTTAACATTAAACTTGCAGTACATCCTCGCTTTAACATTACTTCGTCCTCGTGAAACATTGAGCAGGCACTCCGCGGCGCCGGCTGCTTAAGTATGAAACGACAGTGAACGTTCTTCGCTTCCGCATCCTCTCGCCGATCCGATCTGAGAAGCCGCGAATTCGCTTGGATAATCAAATCCGACGAATCAAGAAGTCAAGCCTCTTGCCAAACAATCGAATAATGGCTCGCATTACCATTCATGCCAGTTTTTTGTCACCGTCCGTCAAACAAGCTTGTTCGTTATTATTATAATTCCTATATTGTTTATAACGTTGCGAAAAAAATCCGCGAAAAAAATGCTGGAGAATCGCGACTCCAATTGCTTTCGTCTCGGCGTCTCGAACGAACGGCGATAAATTCTCGCGCGGTGTCGGTTCGTTTTCGAAAAACAAGTGCCGTAAAATTTGATTAAGGCGGAAATTATGGCGCGAAGACGTCATCAAAATTGCGCACGAGACGCGTTGCGAAATGGCACGTTTCTCGCCTTGCACCTTGTTATTCCTGGTTTATGGGATCTCGGCTTGGATGCGGGACCACGCAGGATTCCGTTACTATTTATTTCATGGTGTACGCCCTGCGTGAGGTCGTCGCGCCGAGACGTGAAATGTTATCAAGCCGACGAGTTCGCTGTAATCGTCTTGTATGAAAGAAACTCGCGTGGTAATATGCGTTTGATAACTGTGCGGAATTACGGAACAATTTGTCGGAATTAAACATTTGTTTGGGTCGTGCTCGAATGCCAGTGTTGCCGTATAGGAGAGAACAAGCGCCCTTAGATTTATTTTAATGATGTTTAATGAATAGGAATTGGAAGGTTATATAAGAGAAAACAGGTTATTGGATTTTGGGAAAGTGTGATGAAAAAACTAAATAATAAAAGTTACTGACAAATGATAGAGAATGCTGGCAACAATAGTAAAAGTATATCGGGTTGTGGTTCAGATAAATGTTCCTGGCCACGTAAGCAACAAATTTTTACCAATTTGTTGTTTCAATCAGGTATTGATTATCGAATTAAAAAAAACAATCATTACCATCATGATAATGAAATTGGAAAATCGTGTAGCGATAATTTGACTTTAATTGAATATAAATACGTAACGTTAATTAAATTTGCTGAAAACAATTATTATTTTTGATAATTTCGTTCAGAAGCACTTGAGTCTGACGCAAAAAGAAGTGCTTCTTTTGTGAACTGGTAGTAATTAAAAGGATGTTAGCAATAAAGCGTCGCTGCGACCACTGAAAGTGCGGGGCTCGCGACAAGAAAATTGTAAAGAAGGTATCGGGTTACCGTTGTGTAATAATATTAGTTACACAATAGCAAAAAGCTACGAGTTTCGACGAGGAAAAAGGGTCGCGAAGCACCCAACGAGTCGGCCTCGAAAAATTAATTACATCTCAAAAGTTGAAATCGAGTTAGCTGAACGTTTGTTTTTGCTCAGCAACCTTCTCCCCGCTTCGACATCAGACACGCATCCATCTGGCTTTCGGTGAAAATGTTTCACGAAAGTTTACTAATGAAGGCCACTCTCCGACCGAGATCTACCAAGAGGAAAATCGCTTGTGACGATGCATTTTAATTTTTTTTTCTTCCACTCCCGCAAGGGCTTAACTTGTTCGTTTCAATAAACAACAGTCAATTAATTGAGTCCTCTTGAGTTTCGCATTTTTCTATTCCAGCGTAAGACAAAAGAATGCGATTCGACTCGTCTTCGTGTACCCTTCTCGAATAATAAAGAACTCTTACGAATTAAGCGAGATTAAAATTTTAATACCCTCAACTCCTCTTAACTTCTGCCATTTTTCCAAAGAATAATAACCTTCTATGGTGACTGCGTACCCCATATTTCGCATTAATTCGGTTGATAATTTTCCGCCCGCCAATGATGTCGCTTTTTCATTGAAATGTCGTGTATTTTTTTTTATTTTTTTTTTATTTTTGCGTTCAAAATATTTGTACAATCAACATTATAGTTGTATCATTTTTATTATTTTATATTCTGTATCTTTGAAATAAAAGAAAAAGTTTGTATTAAAATACAACTTTATAAGAATTTTGTACTCATCTTTCTCCGCAAATATTTATTCACACTCACATCAAATAATTTTATAAACTATATATGTAGTCAACCGGTTTATTTTTGTTTCAAGTGAGCCAATTTCTCTTGACGAACGATCAATCTTTCACGACAACTTCAATGAAACAAGCAATCGTTCACCGAGAGCAGCGATTGCGAAAGCAAGCCAGAGCAGACAACGTTCGAATACGGGGAACTCTCGTCTTATTAAATTTGCGAAAACAAGGACCGCGCGTAAGAATCGAAAGAGGATTCTTCGAAGCCATTGATATGCCCGTGGTAGGGTGGTCTCGGCAATGCAGAAAGAGATCCCTCCATTTTGCCAGCCATCTTTCGGGCAGACGAGCTCCCGCGCTCCCACCCTCGCGCGAGCTAGCGAGCGAGCGAGCGAGCAAGCGAGCAACCCCCGTCACCAACACGACGGCTAAAAGCTGCGAGGGCGAAGAGAGAAGAGAGCCGCAAGGGTTCACGAAAGTAAAGGCTTAAAAATCCCAAACCCTCGTGGAAAGCGTTCTAAAACGAGAAAGGGTCTTCGCCCGTCCGCTCGCTCGCTCACTCCGACAGCCCCCAAAAATCATTAAAACCATCCCTCTCCAAGATAGCTCTGTCTGCAGTCGTCGCGGCTCATCTCGCGCCTTACCGCTTCCTTCACGTTGGCCCCGCCAACTTTGGACACATTGACATATTTTCCCATCGAAAGTTTGCTTTATTGCTCGCTTTACGATCGCAAGAAGTTGCGGCGTTTATTGAAAAATTAAGTGAATTTCAAGTTTTAGTAGCTTCGCTTACAATTATAGAGGAAGCTATTTTAGTACAAGAAAAACATTTTTGATACATATAAATGGAAAGTGGAATGTAGTTAAGCACGGAGTAAACCATTATTGTAGTAAAATTAGTGTCCATTTTTTACTTTTAAATGTAAATGTTTAAAATTTAACTACACAGCACTTTGACAATTTGTATAGTTATTTTTCCTAAGCGATTTGTATTTATTTTGATTTATTCTTTATTTATTTTTAAGAGAAAACATCAACGGCTGCAATTCAGTTAGTTATGCAGTAAATACATTGATTAATTATTTGTAATTATATCCTTCACAAACGATTTTCGTATTAAATGAATGGAATCATCAAATTAACGATATTACAAAAGGCAGGAAATGTAATTCCAACGTTCATTGAATCTCATAAAAACCAATCAAGTCGATCAAGCTGTCGTTGAAAAATGTTGGTTAATCTTGTGAGTTGATGAGCAAAGGGGGTCATGAGCAAGTTAAATCGGTAAGTTTGCTACCCTCTCAGAAAATCGTCGTCTATTCTCCTTCAGACTTATTTACGATGCGAGTAACGTCACGTGACGCGGAGGGTGAGCGTTCGTCTTCGAGAAAGGGGACACAACACGAGCGGAAGAGTCCCGGAGAAAAACGAATTGTGAAAAAATGCGAAATGCACAGCCATATGTCGTGTCATGTGGATGGGCATGTAGCAGCACGCGACCGCAAGCAAGTGATGAACGTGTCCTTGTTTCGCAGAGGCCTTGAACAAAAGTACAGGTATCGCGACGGTCACGATAATTATGCCAATCGTTCGAAAGCCGGGCGCAATGTTCTGCTTTTAACGAGTTACCAACGAGAAAAAACGACTTTAATCACGTTATTGGATATTCAAATTCATTTTACCATTCGTTTGACCACAATCAGATTAACAACTACGAAATCATAATTCGATTTATACATCCCTTAAATAAATCACGATTGGAATTGGAAAATAAAAAAGAAATAGACGATTAAAAATTCAAATTTTAATTCTTTCGTTGAGGAAAGAATATACTCTTTTTATTATAAGTAAAAGAAGGTAGATGTATTTTTAGTTTAGACGGTAGAATTTCGCCGTGATTATCGCTTCGGATTTCCGAACTTTAACGAACTTTGCGAGGATCTAAACTACTGAAACACATCGACCAAGAGCGCTGGAATTTCTTCGTCGTGAAAGAACGATCGTCCAAGGAAAGACTCGAAAATGTTTGTTGCCTCGATTCCGTCGTTGTGAAACGAACACGAGGCAGTTTATTCGTATGGAAGCGTGCAGAAATTGTCGCCGTCGCCGAAGCATTCGAGTCGGCATTGTCGTTGCCTAAGACGCCTTCAGACCGCAGAGTAAAGTATGGGGCCATACCTCAACCGAGACTTCTCTCTCTGGGTGTGTAATGAAACTTTGAAAAATCACCGGAATTAACCGAATTTGAATTACTTCGAGTCTCGCAAGAGACGTCGAGAACGATGGAGCGCGCGGAACAACGTAGCAGCTTTCCTATGGCTTTACTTGATTTTGTTGGAGACAAAGTGACTTCCTTTCTGTCGGATAAATTTTCCCGTCACCGTGTTAACGAGTTTGGAAAACGCCGATATATTCCTTAACAGTTTACTCGCTCGACTTCGAACAACTCATGAATGTCATCTTTTGTTGGTTATTTTGTTCAGTATGATAATTTATACATTAAACCAATTAACGGTACGTGTAAGGTGTCTGACTATAAGATTACAATCTCAATGACGTTTCTTTGAATTCTTACATTTTGTTTCTCATTTCTTTCTGACATTCCTAGAATTAATCACTTATATGAAAAATGAAAAACTATTTCAAAAAAGAATCATGACAGTATACTTTTTAATTATTGGACTGGAAAACATCGTGTTAATTATCTCTGTGCAAAAAATAATAATGCAATTAAAAGATCAATTAATAGTTACTAAAAAATTTTTTTCCAAATAACACGTAAATATTGTTTTATAAAATTCAAAATTTATTTACAAATAGTCGTATTCTAATATCAGAACAAAAATTCGAAGACACAGTAACATTATTTATTACCCGTCGTTAAACAATCTCACCGACACATCATTTCTGCGCACCCTTTTCTTTTCTTTAACAGATTAATTTTAAAACTAACTTTTACAACAAATTTTAAGCTACCTCTAATATTTTAACAGTCGCACAAGTACAAACGCAAACAAACTATTCTTATCGCCGATCGATGGAAATCGTCAGAAATTCGGCGATTAGAACAAACTTTTAATATCACGTCGTCGTTATTATTCTTCGTCAAAGTTCGACCCACGTGGTGACTCCTTGCACAGTCCTTATATATCGATCAACGTAACGAGAAGTCGTCATTCCAATAGATTCTCAAAATGCTTACTCCGGCACACTTCGCGCACGGCCCGATGAAGCACTTGTAACTTCTAATGCGTCCCGTCTAGTAATATATTTTGTCACCCTTCGCCCGGACTGTCGCGGTAATTAATTCTTACGAAGAATTAATGACAATAAGCGACAATGCCGCCTTCATTTCTCTACTTCCACTTTCCTTTAACTTACCCCTTAAACTTGTATCTATTTCCATACATTACAAAACATACATAAACAGAGAAACAATCGACGCGAAATAACGAATCCCTCATGCCGTGACACTCGACCGAAAATCGTTCTCTTAATACAATTGCGGCTACAATCGTTTCTCCCTCACTAATTATCACCACGCACGAGACAGATAATCACTTTTGAATTTTAATTAAAACGTTCTACCCTGTTATCTGATCAACAACGAAGCAAGGAAATTGTTGTTACGAATTTGCCAATGTTTTGACTTAAAAATTTTTTAACTAAAAGCAACGGGAAGGATCGAATCGAACTTTCGCATTCGTGGGCCCAAAGAACACTGACTGGGCCAGTCCGAAAAATGACCGCTGGCCTCGGCATTTTTCTCCCTTTCGCTGTTCGTGGGCACGCATCGCAATTCGCGCGCACTTTTATACGGCATTATTTTTCCCCTCGGGCCGACGCGCGCTCGCAAAAGAACGGTCCAAGGAGTGTGAATAAAGAAAGAACTGGACAAACCAGTTTACCGTTTTTGAAATCAGGCTCCCTCGGTCACCGCTGCCCGTTGTCCAGTTTAAGGGGTGAGTCCAGTCGGACGTGTTTTCACGCTGCCGCTTCCGACCGAAACTTATCTTCCGCCTAAGGCCGCCCGACCGAGTGCGCCGCAGCACGCGTACCGTTGCCCGATTATCGCCGCCACTTGTCCCGGCTTTCTCCTTTCTTTCGCAGCGCTTTTGCCATTATTTTTTCCACGTTATTCATAACAGCCGCCGATTCGGGTCTCCATTTTTATATCTCGAATATCGTGTGTAAAGTTTTTAACGCGTTAAAATCGCGGAATTGTTTGACGAATGAAAATTTTAAAGAGTAATTTCAGGAGTCGAGGAGTGTCGATAGTTTAATGGCAACTTAAGCTTCGTGTTTCGTTTTGAAAAGTTGATGAAGAATGTTAATTAACGGCGCGTTGCATCGATTCATTTTGCTCCAAGTTGAATGCGTTGATCAACGTTCGAGGGCGAGATTGATTTTTCAATTAAGCCAACAATTTGGTATAAAAAAGTCCGCAAGGTTGCGCAATTCCTTGACCTGAATTTACGTTTAATATTCCGCGGTCATAATTAAATTACACCTTTACATCGCTTTAAGTTTAATCTCCTTAATTTATTCACGAAAACAAGAGATTCCGGTTCTTATATTAAGAACAAAGGATTATACGTTATAACGTTCCATTCAAGGTAAATATGTTTAAAGTTTGCGGGAATTTGTTTTTCATTAAAAACTGGATCCACGGCGTTGCGAGCTTTATTTTGTTGTACGTGTGGGCAACTTACATTTGAGGTATCGTTTAAAATAACTTGAAAAGAGAGGCGCTCGGTACAATTAAAATAATGGCACGTTATAGTTACACTACGTTCCACCCGTAAAATACACAAGAAAATGGCAGGGCACATAAAAGTTATTTATGAACGGAACTTCTTGTGGACTCACAGTCTTTGGATCATAAAAAGAAGTTTCTAAGTAAACTGTCCGGCAATTTCCGATACCACGGCAATCTAAATTATTTTCTACAAGTACCTTTTTATTTGCACTTGGCTTTTTATCGACTTTTTATTACTTTGTCGAAATACTGTGGGTTCATAACTTCACAGCCCTTGTAAACTTTTTCAATGCACTATTCAATTCCTTTAAATAAGATTTAAAATACAAGTTATTCACGTTTTTTTATTCCAACAACGTGCGATTAAACATTTTTTGCGTTTTCAGTATAATTTCCTCAGTCAATAATAATAATAAAGTATGAAAAGCCGGTATATTATAGTTACAATTCAATTAGCTTTTAAATATATAAAACAGTAATGCGTTTTTGAATTGGTAAACGTACTACATTCAATGCAATGCATTTATTAATTTCTATTTCGTCAATAATAATTCCTGAAACGATACCCATCAACAATAACTTATTAAACAAAAAGCAGCAAGTTCGCTTTAAATTTTTTTGCAACCAACGTCAAACGAAAAATCGGCACTCTCGATTTGGCTCGTTCGGGCTCGTTAATTTGCCGGTCGGTTTTTATTTCGCGACTGTCAGCGCGACAATACTGGTAGCCGAATTGGTAGCTCGCAGTCGGACGCTTTATCGCAAATAATAGTTTCCAAAGGCACAATAAAGTTTGGAAAGCCGTTTAACTCGGAGCTGAAGCCAGAGGGAACGCGCGCGAAGATCGGAAGTTGCGCGGGGCCAGCGGAGCCGAAAGATGACGACGGAGACCTGGTGAGCGCGAGGCGGCAAAAAGCGTCGTCATCCCTCTTCGGGGCTCTCGTTATGCCGCGGGTGTAGCGCCGAGATGCAGCGGCAAAGGGAGTTAGAGCGACGAGCTCGTAAACACAGCCACGGAGTCTCTTGTTTTCTTATCTCCTGCAGCTCCCTCGACAATGGACCCAAGAAACAAAAGACGAAAGGCGGGCTATTTATTTCGGTCCATTGTTACAACCGCGAAGCCGAGCGCCGAGGAGAAGCCAACTGGAGGCGCGCGCCGTCTCCGGACGAAATGCAAAGCTGCCGCGCATCGCCCGCAACCACTAAACACTATAATAAACGTGCGGCTCGCCAAATATACATCCTCGATATGCGCGTATTTATGCCACGGGGAACGAGTCGCAGATAGGACGCGAGTGCCACCTTCACCCCGACACGCATCTTGGGACGTGCGCGAACTTTGCCCGAAATTTTTCAACTCCGGCAATTACGCGCGAAGCACCGGCATCGAGGGAATTCGTGAACTTGACTTTGTTTAACGGCTCACTTGTTATGAACGTTTTGATGAAATCGTTTGACAATAATTAACGCTTAAAGTACTACGGGTTTTTTAGTATCTTTGTCGCGCATTGATAAACATTGTTTTACTGTCTTTTTTCACTCTGGTCTGTTAGACCCATGTGGTGCTTTGAGGATTAATTACTATACTCTAGGTGGAGTATTGTTTGAGTACAAGTATGCCAAATGTTATCGGTAGTGTTTGTGTTTACTAATAAGTATACTTGATAATGTCATCAAGGTTAACATTGATGCAATCAAAAAAAGAATATATTTGTTTATTAGGTGAAGAAAAAAAAGAAAAAAAGGAATTTCTGGGTTAACGATCAAATAAGTCTTGATATTTTGCGAAGAATAACATTTTTTTAATCAGAGAAAGTTGGTCGGTTCAAGATATTGAAAAAAATGTTTTGGCAGTTTAAAGTTATGTTTTAAACAAAGAAAGTAATCGCCGAATTTAGAGATTCTTCAACGAAATTGAAGATTTGTGTAAGTGTGAAATTGGTCAAGGCGGAGGTTGCAAACGTAAACGTCATATTTTTGTATTTCTACGATTATGATGCATTTAATATATAAAATATCATTGTGTGAACATCAGTTTACTGGGTGATTGTATCCTATCAATTGCTTGAACATTACCGCTGCTAATGTGTGGCATAAACCCAGCCTAACGTGACCGTAAAGACGTTTCGGAACCATTGTAATAATTTTGAAACAATAAACCAAAATTACATAATACAGACATCATAAAATCAACTTGATATCATCATAATAAAGCCGCGTGATATCGGCATTCGGAACATTGAATTCATTTGAATGAAACGTCCGCGTAACGCTTCGCGCACACAAAATTATAAACGCCGCATAAACGTAAACATCGCGCGAGGGAAACAAATATAACAAAAACGTTTTAAACGATTGGCGCTCCGCTAAAGATCCGGCTTGATTGTTAAAGCGAAAAGAGACAGAGAAATTGATAGAGACTAGCTCGGGAACCGGTAGTTTTCTTTTCATTAAAATCTTTAGATAACTGATAATTTCGTATCTTTCCTCTCGCTTTGAAAGTAATCACAAAAACGTAGCTTTATGCTAGCTGCGCGCATTGAAAAGCTGAATAAACGCAGATAGCTTTCAAACTGTAAAAC